>JAZGTK010006307.1:0-20994 GCA_036877625.1 Ambastaia sidthimunki
CTCCCCCTTACTGGCAAGGTTTAGTCCACACCCTGCTAAGCTCTTACAGGCTGTTTTACTGGATCACTTGCAGTCTGTCAGTCAATTAATTACTCAACAACACAGCTGGTGAAATTGTCTATGTTTAGAATAGCGTGTTGTACTCATTCTATTTATGCAGTATGGAGCATGTGTACTGTGTGCAGTATGCAAATTATCTACATGTATAAAATGGAAGTCCTGCTGGATAAAATGAAAAATACCTTCATGTAACAATGTATCCCACAATGCCATGTGCTCAGCCTAACCATTTATTTGTATCACAAATAAAAAAAAAAGATTATAATGCCAACTAGTTTTAATCAACCTGTTTTTATCTCCTTTTTGATTCACTATTTGATTAGGGTGTCTTTAGCCTATATTTTGACAAAACCATAAAATTTAAATTATAATTAAAATGCATTGTTTCAATGTGTACATATGTGTACAAAATGTGTTTCACAGATCGGTTTAAAAAAATCACATGCAGTCTACAGTATATTTTGAAAAGGACAGTTTTATAGTTGCAATAACTGACATAAAAAATGATGTCAGTTATTGCAACTGACATAAAAAATGACACTCTTGTGCATATAAAGAGCATTGTGCATTGTTACACAATGCTCTTTATATGCACAAGAGCATAATAGTTTACATTTATGTAGCATATCTCCATGCTGCTATTTTTTGCACTCTGCACTTTACTCTACTGCACCACAACAATACACACTGGGTACAATGTCTGTTTGTATATGTTGTGTTTATTGCTTATTTGATAAGATGTCTGTTTGCTCTTTTGTTATATGGTGTTGTGTTATATTAATACCTGCACATTTGGAGTTTAGGGAAACGCAGTTTCAAACCTCTGTGTAAATACTACATTGGATTGACAATAAAGTTCACTTTGACTTTGATAAAAGAACTTGTCCATTAACAAATGAGAAAATATCAGGTCTGATGTCACAAATATTTTTAAATCCAGCTGAAATCTGATTTTAAATCACCTCAGAAGATTTTTTCTGTTCAGACTACAAAAATCTGGTGTAAACTGGCTAGGTCAGAAAAATCTGATTTTTGTTTCGTAAACAAAGTGTTGAGACATTCTGAAAAGTATTAAAATAGGAAATGTGAAACAGTTAAACTAAAAATAGGAAGGAGCAGAAAGCATAATAAAAAGAGTTAGTCCGAGTTGGCATCTCCCAGATCATAGTTCACATGGGAAGTGGCAGTGGGATTACAGCTTTTCCCTGAAAGCTGCACTTTGATGTGGACTTTTCACAACATTTGTCAAATTAGGCTTCCAAGAAATGATAATCGCTATAAATCCGTAAATATAATCAATCTCATAAATGATATTTCATGGAAAACAATGTTATGTACTCTAAGGCTCACACAGATCAGTATGTTCGTTTTCTAGCCATGTTTGTTACCAATAGTCACCACATTAGACATGCACTGTTTCAGTTCTTAAAGGAACAGTTCACCCAAAAATAAAATCGCTGTTTACTTATGCTCATGTTCTTTCAAACCATAATGTTTTTGTTTGTTTTTTTTTAATCTAACCAATGGAGAATTTCTGTATGAAAGTGAACCATGTATTTATATAACAGTTTAGGCTTGGAATTTTCAGCATATTTTAACTGGTGCATCAGCATTGTGAGAACAGTAAGAACAACATGAAATGTAAGAACCAGTGTTTTTTATGAACCTAAAAATAGATGCAAATATCTTGTCAGAGATATTATAGTAAGAGTTAATGAAGTCTATTCCTTTAACTTTTTTAATTATTATTTTTGAGATATATCTGTTGCTAACTTTGCCAGGACTCATTATGATGAGAGAGATGAAAGACGTGTGGCAAAAATAACATTTCAATATCATTTAAGTTTCAGCAAATCCTTCATCTCCTCTGCTGTGCTCTTTTCACATGTTTTCCTCTTATCTCTATTTTGCTTTTCAAAATCATATCATCTAATATCCGGGCTAAACAAAGCACAGTGAAAGCAGAGTGAACCTGCCTGTGTGTTTTGTTTTCCGCTAGATATAGATAGAGCTTTGATGGATTGGTGGAAAAGCATGCTAACCTCTCTCTCTCTCTCTCTCTCTCTCTCTCCATGGACCCTTCTCTCTATAATTGGAAGTTGTAAAAGGCATAGCTGTCAGTGAAGTGGACAGTAATAAACATCCAATAGACCTCCATATCCTTCCCTCTGTAAGTGAAAATTCACTATAGGGATGCACAGTGTCAATCACAGGTAAGGTATTCCAAATCAACATGAACTGCATTCACAAACCATTTAACAGTCTGTGAAATGGCTGAGATTCAATGGGGGACCCTAGCTGGGACATATTTCTGTTGAAATTTGTATAGCGTTAGAGGCTATTATGTGGATGGAAAGAAGGAAATCCTCCGCATTTTGAACTGGAACTCCATCTGCCCTCAAAATTAATTCCGTGAACTCCTGAAATCCCCTCCATTTCCAGCCCTGTCTATCATGAATCAGCAACTGATTGAATTGTAAAAATCGGGGGATTATTTGCTATTACTGCTTAAAACAATTACTTTAACCACTGTCACGTTTCTGCATTAACTATTGCCAAAATTTTAAAAGGCTACATTGCAATAGTTCCTAAAAAGTTACTGGTTAACAACGTTTTCTTTGCATGTGCAGCCAAATGGCCTAAAGGTTGTGTTATTAAGACACGTTGAGCTGTGTACCTCATTCAGGAGGCACAGGTTCAAATCCAGCCTGCGTTATGTGCTGATTACATGCTACCTCTCTCTCTGCTAAGATGTGTTTGTGTAAAAATGTGTGGGAGTCTAATGAATTGGACGGTTGTGTGTGTGTGGCCTTTGATGAGCTATGCTCCCGCAGAACCTTTCTCTGCTGGATGCAATGAGCATAATACACGTTATTGAGCACTCCAATCTAAACACTTTCCAATAAAAGTAGAAATGAGCATCAGGTGAAGGACAGAGACTAAAAAGGTTTCTGTAAATCTCTGGATAGGCTTCTGGGAATGTAATATATGATAAAGAATCAGGCACAAATTCTTAGTTTTGTATTAGGGAACAAAGAGTTTGATAAGCATGCTGCTGTTTGGGATCAACTAAGGCCGATTTCTGCTACTGTAATGTGGCTTTAAGTAACATATAGTAGTATGTTGAGCACTTAATTATACTTCAATAATTTGACAGTAGTCTACTGAGTCTCTATGACAGGGGTCTCCAATCCATGTTCCTGGAGGTCTACAGACCTCAGAGTTTAGCTCCAGCCTACTCCAACACACCTGCCTGGATGTTTCTAGCAGTTCCAAAGACCATGATAAGCTAGTTCAGGTCAGATGTTTAGGGTTGAAGCTAAACTCTGCAGGTCTGTGGACCTCAATGTAGAGCTCTGCTCTATGGCCTTGTTTATACCTAGTATTAACATTTGTCTCAGGCGATGACCAAAACCATTGTAGAATTTGACCATGACACAAGGGAAGTCGTATATAACTAGCGTTCATATACAGAAATCTTCTCTGATACTAGTTAAACATGCACAATTCTGTAAACTGATTTCAGCTTCAAATATCACACTGCAGCAAACCCACACTATAATATGTAAATGTGTAATACCAGAGGCCTCCGATTAAGTACTAAGAAAAGCTCTATGTTCAGTGGAAAAACACAGATGGACCTTTTGTTCCATTTTACGACATCTTGCAAAATATATTGGCAGACAACCGGCAACTACACAAACAGATATGCTGCATTCTTTGTAGTGGAGTACTTGCACATGTTAATACGCATCTCTGCCCTGGATGCTAAAAGAGGAACAACACTGGGATATTTTTAGCTAACTAAAAATATTTGTACAATTGTAAAACTGCACAAAGTCAATAGCTATAGTTTGTTGATAATGATGCACATTATGATTTTTACTATAGGGCTGTCAGTCAGTTATATATATGGAACTTTAATTACAATGTGCTGATTAATAACAAATTAGACTAGTAGACTAGTAAATCATTAAAGTAATAGTTAATTGAAAAATGTGAAAACACTAAAAATGTGTTGTTAATGAAACTGTGATCTGTGGGTGTTATATCTTTAAGATTCAAAAAAGCCAATACACGATATATACAGTTGAAACATATACAACATATACATATAGGAAACATACATATATGATGAAACAGTTGGTTTGTGTTAGACACTGAACATTACTTACAACATCATTAACAGTCAGGCAACCGATTGCATAACTAGCATAACAACAGCGCTATCCACAACAGGACTAGAGAAGTGAACTGTGTTGTTTGCCTGTGACTTTCATCACATAATAAATTATACTTTGTCTTAACCAATCTTTTTTGCATGCATCAGGACACGTTAAATGTGACAGCACAATGATAACATTAAATCTCTCCTGTCAATGATACTTAGTCATGAGGCATCAATAAACACTTAGATTTGACAGCATATATGTGCTGCCATATTTTATTGGACTGTGCATACATGATATGATAATGGTAGAGGTGAAGATTTTTCTTTACAAAATAATAAATACCATTTCTGTTTCTTCCCAAACCCAGTTGTCGCGAGAAACAAAGAAGGTAAAATAGCTTTAAAACAACTCTGTGGTAAGTAAATAATTCCCAGATTTTCTTTTTTTTAATTTATCGATCTCTTTAAAATAAAACTGTAGCGTACAGTCCACAGTGATACATTTTGCTATACTATGTGAATGGTCCTTGAATCAGGGCTGTCTGCTCTTGATAATTGTGATTCCATGAGGCAGCAGTAACTTCAAACTCTACATGAAGCTGGTACTTGAATTGCTGTGATGGTGGAAGAATCATTATTACAGAATTTACTTACAAGTCTGGGGGCATGATTAAATGCATACATTTTTAAACACATTATTAATTAACTATATAATTAATTAAACGCTGTGAGCGTTTCTCTATTTTGGACCTCATCCAACAAGCTAACAGTATTACAGATTGCACCTGTGGATTGTGGATTGTTAAGTATATCCTGTAAGGCTGATCAGCTGGAATTTGTCAGTGAGAGTCATTACAAACGCATAAGGCATATGTCCAGCTGCAGCTTCCAAACACTGTAAACACTGTACTAAAGGCGATGTATTACTTTATTATAAAAACATTATTCAAGCTTTTTTGAATTCACTGTTTTATTCAAATGTTCCACTAACTACATAAGACTAATGTTTTTATGACATATATATGACATATAACGATCTACTAATCTTACTGAGAGAACTTTTTGATAACTTTGACAGAACTTTTAGAGAATGTTAGCCAATGATATGAGAACGTTCCCTGTTAGCTGGGTTACATTGACTTGCAAGCGTTTTCAGAGTTTTACTTCTCACTGCTGTGGCACGCAAATGACAAAGTAGTTATTCTCTGTGATGCTGTAAAGGTACCAAAATAATTTGAAGGATATTTATTTGCCCTAAGAGCAAAAGTGAGTTTCATTTTTTTGGCAGGTGCTTTTCTGCCAATTCAATTTTTTGGTCCCAAATTGTCAAACCTCAATCAACGCAAAGCTCTACAATAAAATTCTCATTACCAAATGTTCCAAGTCTCTTTGAATAAAACTCATAATTAATTGAGCTGTCATAGGGCTTGGAACAGTTATAAACCACAATTATTTTAGCTGGAACACCACCAGGGACAAATTTGATAGGAACTGAGTTACTATGGTGTAAGTGGCCCTGTAATAATAGTGTGATCTAATCAATAGTTTAGCTTCATTTACATATAAACTTACACTTAACAACATAAACTTAAATATTTACAAGAGCATCTGCACACAACAGTTTCCACTAAACCAGAGAACAATGCAAATTCACAGGTTTCATGAGAACAGTGCGTCTCAAGGACATGGAGGAAAAATGCAAGGGTTTGCAAAATTGATGCTTCATCAACAAAAAGTTACAAAATGTTCGGTTGTTCTACTTTGGAATGTATTGTAGTGTATTGTTGGCATTTGTGATGTAGGTAGTGGTTAAAGTAATTGTGCATGATTGTTTAAAGATGTCACTGAACAGACATTGGGGTTGTGTAGGTGAAAACAATTAATTCTATTCTATAATTTTATAATTCAAAGAATTTTAGCAAACTCTTAAAACATTCATGATTTTTAGGAAGTAATGGGCAATTTTAATATCCTGCTCTGCACTGTTTAAATAACAAAAATGTTTGTAGTGCCATGATAAAACAACACAAGGCTAACCACAATAAAGTGTCTATGTAAACACTTTTATTTACACTGTATTTGAGTGTATGTTTTAGCACCACAGTCATCAGCACTAATCATCCGCGGCTTTGTCAGGAAGCTGCTGGACTTCCTCCTGTTTTGACCTCATTTCCTGTCCAGGTTGCCGTGGCAGTATTGTTTTCCACTATGTCCTCTGCAAGCTGATTCTCCGTTCACACGCATATTTATTCACACTTAAGCGTGAGATACCGATTGCTTTATTGACTCGGCTCCCAAACCCTATCGTACTCATCCACTCTATGCTCTCGGTTCTCTGCTTTTTTAGTCTTCTAATGTTCACACGTTCCTGAATGTGTTCCCGTGTGTTGAAAGCAGCTCTCTCCTCACTTACTCATATGGTAGCCCATTTAGAAGATTCAGAGTTCCTCTGGATTTCTGGTTGGCTGCAGCTAGCCCTTCCTCTCAACTCACACTGGAAGTGTAATCAGTAAATTTAGCCCTCCTGTTTACACAGTGCTGAAAACTGGGCTATTATTCAAGGATCTCGTCTTGTGTGCAGCTGATAGAGAAAGAAGTGTTGACGTGCTGTGTTCCCTGGTTAGAATCAAAGAAATGAGCTTTATTGGGATTCCCCCCACACTGTCAATAAGACAACAGCAAAAATGTGTATTTGACAGTATTTACTTGTGTATATGCACATTTGTATATTAGTGTATATGCACCGTTAATGTGTACAGTTGCAGAGTTACTGTACATACAGTGGCCAAATATGTGTCATATTTAGATAAAGTGTCAAATCAATAACAAAGTATTTAGCCTTGTTCTAAATGCATTGAAATAGCGTTGCGCTATATTTACAGTAAAAGTCATTGCCGGTATTTAAATTATGTAAATACACCAATTATGTAAATATACCAACTTTTCTGTTAAAGGTTGTTACTTTTTTCCATAACTTTTTGTTTGATGCAATTAACATTACATTATGAGTGCCGGTGGAAAGCAGGCAGTAAATAAAATTTCGTTTATCCAGGGGGCCTTTTGGCAGCATTTAAAAAAAATTGTTGTTGCTTATAACATGCTTCACTAGTTGAGCTACAGAAATGTTTTTTTTTAATAGATGAATGGCAGCAGCCATACATATAATGTTGATGAAATGATAAAGAAGAGTGTTATACATGTCTACATACCTTGTGGTGCAGTCAAGTGCTTCATCATTTTCCACAACGTAGCAGACTGCTGTGTGCTGCATCCCAATTAGAAACTCTATCATACAAATTTCACCCAGAGCAGCATTTTGGGGCATGTTTGTTTAATTTACAAACAATTTGTGAGTCTTAAAATTAGTCTTAAAACAACACAAACAGTCCATGAAATAAAAAATCCATTTATAGTGCAACTGGTGTTGCACGATTTCTCTGACATTTCACACACTGATGTTAATCAGGAGAAGACCAGCAGAGTTGGATTCTAGCATATGGGATATAAAAGCTAGTTTAGTAGATATCTGGTGTTTACGGAGTGTTGCTTAACATGAGGAAGTTCAAACTGTGAGATGTCACGAATATCCAACCCGTACAAGAGGTGGCCAGGCAGTGTGTCAGAATTCCTCTCAAAACAATTTTTTTTACTTGCAAATGCACTGTGAAACCACTTCCATCACCACAAAACTTGCACAGATTCCCACACACATTATAAGCTAACTTTTGTGCAGGAAAGGACATGGTCTCTCTTTATCTTGGCAAAACATGGCTTCCGAGAGAAGGGCAAGGAGTAATTTGTGAGCTGGACAGAAGCCAGTAGCCCTCTGCCATTTCTTTCATCCATTCCCACAACACAGAGGCACAAGCATCCCGGTTATGGTAGGAAGGTGGATGTGGTTAGACAGCAACAGGGATGTTCGACTTCCCACAGGTCACATGATCAGGACACAAGGAATGAGGAGGTGTGGGCTACAGGAACCCTTTACACAATTCTGCTATAACAGGGGAAGTTGTGCAATTATGCACATATTTATCATGAACTACAGGTGTGTCTCCATTAGTTATTTATGTCTGGGGATAGAAATGTAAGTTCCCTCAGGAAATTAGCCTACTGTATGTTTACTAGTGAACGTTTTTTGGAAATGTTTGCACTTTTTACATTACTTTTTTTTTACTTTCTGTAAATAACATTAAAAAAGAGTCAATATGTTGCTTAATATGTGGGGTAAATGTTTTATTTTATATTTGCAACTTTATTTTATTGTTCCTTCACTTGTTTTGTTGTCCAATTTCCCCAAGTTTTGGATGCTCTCAAGAATTCTTGTTCACCTCTGAGCTAAATATAAGTGATCCAAATGCTAAAAATAGGAAAAACAACACAAATGGTGATCAGAAATTGCAGCTATTGTTTTGGTGTTTAGATAATTTACCAGAAACATTTTTCCAGGAATCCCTAGTATAGTATAAAAAGGCTAGATTTTCTTCATACTTTATAATGACTTTTAAAATAAATGTGGTGGACAATCGGCAAATGTTCATTTCAATAAAAACACATAAAAATTATTCATCATCTCCACGGACCCTTGGTTGAAAACCTAGCTGACCTTTACAATCATACCAATTTCTTTTTTCAAAAATATTTACAGTAGACAAGTTTTTCAGTATAAACATAAGCCAATCTCTGCTTTATTTAAAATAACTACTAATAAATACAATTTTTCTATTAGCACAACGTCTTCCTCTTTTAATAAACTAAAAATATTTCCAGTTGTCTGTAGACTGTTGCAGGATGGCTTGTTTAGTTTGCTCTGAAAAGGCTCAGAGCTTGGGTAGATGTGTCTCTGTAGAGCTCTTTCAGATGTACCTGATTGTCATTAGTTCTCTAATAAAGGCTAGATTGTGGTAAAGTGCTGGATAAAGCAGTCTGTGAGTCATGAACTCTTTCCATTGAGTTTGCCTGTTTGTATGTGTGTGTGGGTTTACTTAACCATTTACTGGGGACAAGTTTGTACCCAAAAGACAAAACCTGACAAGTCTGAGCAAAGGATTAGGGTTACAGTGTGGCTTAGGTTATATTGTTTATAACTAGCTGCGTATAAAAACAATAGAAGTCTATGGAATGTCCCCATTTAGATTTAGCTGGTAAACGTGTGTGTGTGTGTGTGTGTGTGTGCATGCATGCGTGCATGTCTTGCAGCATTTGTAATGCATGTTTTTATCTGTACATGCAGGCATGTAAGCAATCATAAGATGCTTAGCACTGATGTAGGTTTGTTGGCTAAAGATGGCAGGTCTACTCACTTTGTACAGGAAAAAGCTTTACGTGAGCATTCATACACATGAGTTTGCTCACTTTCCATTTATACCCTTTTTTCCTTATTACATTTTTTATACTTGTCAAACAAGGCTGCAATGTTGTCCAAATATACAAGAGAACCATATTAAATTCATTCTGTTTTTAGACAGTCTATCTGGTCTGTTATGGAAAATCTATCTAGTCTTTACGAGCATTGTATTGCTCATAACTATGTTGTTGAAACTACTATTGGAAATGCTTCAATTTGGCTTTCTTCAGAATTTTCATTTCAAATAATATCAGCTTTTGAGTATAGATGTGTGGATGCATTTGACAATGTCTTTGTATCCTGTGGAATTTTGCTGTAATGACAGCAAAGACTCAAACTGGCATGAACTTCACAAGTTTGTGCAAACCTGATGGTCCATGTTATCCCAGCATGATTTGAAAATGTTCCAAAGAACATCTTGTGTGGTTCAGTGGAAGCAAGAAAATATGACCTTTTGTACTAGAAATAGTTCAGAATTTCAAATACTTCTTTGTCATTTTATTTTATAACATTTCTTTGTTCTACATTTGTCAAAAAGTTCATTCAAATCATATTTTGAAACTTAGATTTTTTTTTAATGTTCAGAATGTGAACTTTTAGGCCTTACTGTATCTTTTCATACATCTCTTTTTTTGGGAGGTTTTAAAAGCTGTAGTTTATCATCTGAGCGGGTAGCTGAAAGTTTGTAGGTTTAAGTACAAGAGAGGGCATTTGATTAGTCAACACCATTGTGCGGCTGAGCAAGACTCAACCCCAGGTTGCTCTAGTGCAGGGATGTCCAGTCCCAGCCCTGTTTAATTCCAACTCTGATCCAATACACCTGCCCGTAACTTTGGAAATTCAGAACATCTTGGTTAGCTGGTGCAGATGTGTTTGATTTGGGCTGGAGCTAAACTCTGCATGACTGTGACTCTTGTAAAATATTTAAAACTTTGGATGAAAGTTTGTGCCCCAAGAATAGTGTTATGTTGTCCTTGAACTATATAAGCATTTCCAACATAAAGTTTTAATTAAATTGTTACAATTTCCTTGTAGAATTTCAAATAATTGTCTACAAAAAATTAACTCTTTTTTTTTTGCCAACTGCTCAGAAAACGCTTATCCTGTTAACTGATCAAAGACCAGTACAGATGAATGAGAGAAATTTGGCCTTATTGTGTGTAAGGTCACAGCCATCTCTGTCAGTTGTAATAAGGCTAAAGCATCTTCCTACTCATTCATTCATCACAATCCAGATGATTGTCTGGAAGTTGATTCTGAAACTGAACAGAAACATTTGTTGTGTTTGTTTTGAAGCCTTGATCTTTGTTGTGCTCTGGTTCTTTGTTGTTAAGTTTTTGCAAATTGAAGAGTCAAGGAAACAAACAAGATGAAATGGCTTGAATTATCTGAAGTCCTTGAGGATTTAGTAGACAGTGCTGAGAATTATTTTGAAGGGTGATGTGCTTTTGTATATATTTAATTACTTTCTCCTCTTTTCTTACCATGCAAAGACAACTAAGTAAGCCATTTGTAAATTGATTTTCCCTAAATGTTTAAACACGGAAGGAGGTCGCATGACTTCTGATTTCTGCTAGTTAAAACAATCCTTGAGTTACCATTAAAAAATACATTGTTACCATAAAAAAACAATAAAGAATGCTTGTCAACAGGTGATTATTATTTGACATCTTAAACATTTTGTAAAATCATCAAATCAATCAATCATTACAAATAATAATGCAATAATTCCATCCATGTTGCATCTATAATACATGTTCGTCCATGTATTATAAATTATGATGAGCCTACTCATATAACATTTCACAGCTCTTCAACAGTAATCACAATAACTCCCCTGCTAACAGTTTTAGGTTATAAGAACATTTTCCTAACTTTCCATTAAGTAACAAAAATGTTAAAATGTTATTTTGAAAGTTCTAGGAAATAAAAACATGAAATTTTTAGAAGTTCTGGTAACGTTATTGCTTGATTCTAAGAACAGAATTATTATATATATAAAATTTTATAAAAAAATTCTACTAACATTACTGCAGGAACGTTTTGATAACTTTGAAAGAAATTTTAGAAAACATTAGCCAATGTTCTGACAACATTCCCTGTTAGCTGGGTCTGTACTCACATCATTTAAGACCACCCAGCTGGTTAATAAAGTTTATAATACAATAATACAAAATTTACAGAACTTATTTACTTTTAAACTGCATAATTTACTTGTCCTTCCCCCATATAGTTGCTGGCATGGCTCGCTAGTTTGTGTTAATGAAAACGTGCATCATATGCTTAATGCACACTCAATGTATACTGTCAGTGTTGAATAATGGTTTAAATAGTCGACTGCCTGACTAGTTTTTGCAGACTTAATTTATTAGACAATTTAATGTGGTAATTATTAATATCACTGTATTATCACCTCACAATCGTTTAAACAGATGTGGACAGGTGAAGCTGGGGATGGAGGTGGGTGATTGTCAGAGCTCTGACAGTATACTGCAGAATACTGTGTACTTTAAGAATATTTAAATGTACTAGTGTCTGCTAGCATTCATTCCCAAGGGAGCGTGATAACAGAAAACGCCTTAAATACTCCTGCCAGGAAATTTACCGCTCATTCATTACATCTGCCTTTAATGAGGTACTCGTTAGTACCATTACTAGCCGCATCTTTCACAGCATGCCAGTACACTCAACATAATGCATTCAATAATAGTACCACTGCCTGCACAATACCAGAGTTTGCAAGCGTTTTGAACAAGATGAAGCTATTTTAAATATTACCATCTAATGATATATTTCTTTTTTGCGATCAGTATTGTACTGGCATAAACACAATGTGAGGATCTTAATTAGAGACAGCTTTTTAACAGCATTTGAATAAATACCAAACAACTAAAACTACAAAACACCATATTATTATAACTCAAGCAGTTAGTAGCAAGTAAACTAGATATCCCTGAGCAAAAATATTTAACTGTTTTCTGAAATATGTCCATGAAATATTACTTTTTGTAAAGGGCAGACATTTTAATTACAGAGTTACTTTCTGAGTAAGTCTAAGCAAAAGTATGGACCAGACATTTTGTTGTTCAGGCTGCACAAGGTCATGGGATCAAATCGGAGGAAATACACACACTGTTAAAATGCATGCAACAATGCAACTATAAGTGTCAGCCAAATGTATATATATAGGTTTTCTATACTCCCATCATCTCAGGTATTATAGTGAATTTAATTCATAGAGGCTTACCGCTCCGAGCTGGCAGAAATTTCTGGGAAAAAACTTGCCTTTTTTGATTCCCATGCTCTTTATTCTGTTCTCTTCATTAACATGCTGATAAATCTAGAGGAAGAATTTTCCATTGGACTTAATGAGAGAGGAAAGAGAAAGCGAGGGAATGTTTGAATTCTTGTGAAGGTGGGAATGCAGAGTTTAAGTAAGCGACAGTGATGAGAGCAGGATTTATTAAGTACCAAAAATTATAAAAGTTCCATACAGGTTGTACTGCAGCACGTTGTAACAAGATTTTGTTCAGGGCAATTAGCTTTTATAGAGCTGACTGCCAGAGCACTGCTGTCTACCCCCAAACTGCAACACATATTCTCAAGTGTGTGAAATACTGAGAGAATGAGGGGTAAATGAAAGAGGGGCTGTGGTCGATAACCAACCTCACCCTAACTCTGCATGTGTTTTACAGACAGAGGGCATATGGAGATGAAGGCTTTCTCTTACGTGCTTCTAAATAGTGCAAAGAAAAGTGGGCAGAGGCTGTAAATTGTTGGCGTAATTCACGTATAATTCTCAGACTGCTGGAATTCATTGTGTTAGGATTGGCCAGACACTACGTCTTGATGTTGCTGGATGGGATATTATTATTGCAGAGATTTATTTTAGGCAGATGGCAGCATAAAAACTGTTTAATGTGAGTATGTGTGCAAGCGTGTAGGAGTGGCTGGGATTGAGATTACAGGATGTGTTCATATGGCAACGGAATGTGGAGGTCAAACGCAACATTTAAAATGCCTGCGCTTTTCAATTATTGCCTAAAAAGAAAAGTTAAATCTGCAAAGTGTAACGTTTGCCTCTTTATCGCCATCTATGTTTAAAACAATAAATTGCATGTTGCTTTAAAATTATTTTCTTAACATGGCCGACAAATCGCTACCTTAAAATTATAAGATTCTATCTGCATTTTGACCAGTTTTGAGATATTGAGGTTTAAAGTTTTTGCATTGTAAATATCAAAACTGATAATCACTTTAAAGCATCACTCCATCACAGTTACAGACACCCCAAATGTATTCTAAATATGCAATATTAAAATTCTACCTAATTTAGAAATTAGGAATTTTGAAACAGGTCAATTGCAGATAGAACCTTGTTCTGAAATAGTGCGAAGAAAAGTGGGCAGAGGCTGTAAATTGCTGGTGTAGTTCACGTATAATTCTCAGACTGCTAACACAGACTGTTAGTAAATAGAATATCAATCTTTTTGTAAATGCTGTGGGTTTGCTCAAATGTACCTTTATTATAATTGTTCGGAACATGTAAAACTGCTTTGCCCCTCCTTTAATTTGATAAATCAAGTGACATGTACTTGTAGTAATGTGGCATTAAGCATAACAATGCTTGTGGCTAATCCGTTAGAAAACAGTAGAAAACTTTGAAATTGATTTCCATTGGCAGTGAAGAAGCTCTGTCACAGTGTCATCAAGCTGAGCCTTTGTTATTGTTTAGAATATGTGACCTCTAGCCGCAAATACATATTGTGCCTTTACATTCTAAGCAACTAAGGACAAGCTTCAAAATCTCCACTATTCCAGCACCCATATATGCAATATAGTAGCTGGGTCTTCTTCTTTCTGTTTATAGACATGATGAACTGACATTTACCACAAAATGACCTAACAGCCCAAACCATTATTATGAACTATGAACTTATAATAATGTATTTTTTAATAGCTTTAACTGATAAAATTGAAATGAATTTTTTTTTACACAGTAATAAATACATTTACATATATGCATTTATTAGATGCTTCTTATCAAAGTAA
The DNA here is from genome assembly GCA_036877625.1 of Ambastaia sidthimunki. Taxonomy (NCBI): domain Eukaryota; kingdom Metazoa; phylum Chordata; class Actinopteri; order Cypriniformes; family Botiidae; genus Ambastaia; species Ambastaia sidthimunki. The sequence continues at coordinate 14,631 of JAZGTK010006307.1, forward strand.
TTTACAGTGAATTCAAATTATACATTTATCATTACAATGACCTTGGCATTCCTAGCACAATTCACAGCCAGCTACTGGAGCGCAACACTTCATTCTAAAACTGCATGCTGCTGTTTTTCAGTTAAACACAAGAAAAGAAAAATTATATGTAAAATATGGAATATGGTCTTTTGAAGCCATTCAAAAGTGTTTGAAGCCATTTGATAGTGTTTTATGAGGAACAGAGCAAAATTAAAGTTAATATTCACAGATAATTATCCCTTGCAGATTTAAAATTGTGCACCATGTCAGGTTTGACGTCACTGATGATGTCAAATGCTAGTGGTTCTTGCGTGCATTGTAGCCAATCACAAGTTCTATTCAGAATGGAAGTTGAGATTTGAGAGCTACCATTGAGAGATTGACTGTGAATTTAACCCTGAACTAAAAAACAGGCAGTAAATGCAGACAGAATTTTTGGGTAATCTGTTTTGTAATGTCATTGCATTTGTTAAATTTATTTCATTTCATGTTCTAGCTTTGCAAAAAGAGATCATTTTTTGGCTCAAGTATTTAAGCCAAATCAGCCTAGATGCAGCTTTTCATCACATTTGACAATTCTAAGGTCATTTATTTTGTTAATTTACTATTGGTTTGGAAATAGTTGAACTGTGGGAAATTCTCTGATATGTTAAAGCCATTGATTTTTGGCTCCTATTAACAAATGTGAATTTGATCAACAGCTTTAAAAATGTCGACGAGTTATAAATCAGAGCTGGTTTGCCTCCCACTTTCATTTTACAGACAAACAAACAGAAACATTCACCATGTTCCCAGTTGCACAAAATGTGTTTCAAGTGACTTTTTGAGTGATAATTTCATTTCTCACACCCAAATAGAGGCATTTCATTGTGGCCAAGAGACTGACTACATTAAACAATGTCTTATAAAACAAGTTTTATGGAAGTGAAACCTAATGTTCTTACAAGGCCAAAATAATATGCAAGGGACTTTCCATAGCATGTATTCAAATGGATTTTGCCTTTGTCTTATACATATTGATGTGGCTTTAAAAGGCAGTTGTCAACATTATAACCGAAGCCTAAAAATATTATAAATCATCAAAGTCAATACCTCCTCTGATCTTTTTACACAGTCCCTTTGCCAAGGGCTATGCCGTTACTGAATGGCACAATATTTGACAACTTCAGTTTGGTTGTCTTTGGCTTTGAAGTAGTGCATGCTTTGGCAGGACAGTTTGAAATATTACTGATCCTGGTAAATAAATGTTTTTATAACCCTGAGTATAATTGCATGTTGTACACACACTGAGCTTGTTGGCTGACTACAGTAAGTGACAATAGCCTTTATCAAACCATAATTTAAGACTGAAAATAATGCATTTAATACAAAAATCTCACATATCAAGAAACAAACACACACATTCCACACATGAGATTGTAATTCCCTAATTTAGGGTTCAGTATTTGTCTTGCCACTTCCTCGCTCCTGCTGTAATGTCTCCCACCTGTATACTGTCTGTAGTGCTCTGAACAAGCCTGAAACTCCCTGGAACAGCTGTAATGTTTTCCCAGTGAATTCTGGGACATAAGCCTCTGATCAGTATGGATTAATGAGCTTTAGCTGAGAGGAGTGCTGTGGAACGTACAAACATAACACAGAAAGGACAGAGTGTTCGAGGTTTTGTTTCCCTCAGAACTCAGCTTAGATGTTCACACACAGAGTTTTGTTCTGTCTTTTTCTCACTGTCTGTCCATTCAAGCAGAATCTATCAGGATCTAGTATAATCTGACATTCAATTGTTTTTGTTACAACAATAAAAAATGTATTCAATTTACCAAGAAATGCAATTTACACTTTGATCACACTTGTCATACATTAAAAACCTGCTATATTGCTTTTTAAGGTATTCAATTTAAATCATCATAACAAAATGAAAGATTAGGTCATGTTATAATAACATTTGGTTTAACCACCATAACACAGTTGAATACGCTCACATTAACTATAAATGAATGATCAAATTAACATAATACATACATACATACAGGGTTTCCTTTTAATGTATGCAGTGTTTTACTGTTTACAAAGCTTAACAGTAATTGACAGGCAGGATATGTCACGCCATGTGATATGACTGCAGTTTGCATGCATGCAAATGTAAATGGGTTAAAGTCATGTGGAACTAAAGTATGTGGAACTGATACATTGTTAAAACTCTTGTTTCATAGCCACAGGAAAACCATAGCAAATCAGTTCTGCCCACATATGCTGATTATCCTAATAGATAAAATAATGCTCAGAATGACATTAATGCACTTAAATGTTTCCTAACCATCTGTTTTCCTGCTGAGACCTGATTTCCAGGCTTATCATTTATCTGCTTTTTTTAATTTTCATAAAAATGACAGTGTCATTACAGTTACATATTTATATCTGTGTGACTATCATTTTGTTTTAGGTAAAAAAAGGTATTTGTTTTAGGTAAAATAAGGTATTTTAGGTAAAATTTAGGTATTTGTTTCAACCTATTTGAAACAGGTTTATATGTAAAAGAAATAACACTAGTTGGTTAATGTTTAATAAATACTGTATGAAATAAAGTGATTTGACAGTGATATTTCTTCAAAAAGAGTTCTGCTATTGTCAGTCATTACTATATTGTGGGTATATGTGTCTATTGATATTGGTTTAATCCACACTTAAACTATTTAAACGATCAATTTAAACAATTATTCTATTGTTTTCTACAATATGAGTGTTTTTCATATGGTTTTATATTGGGAGGTGTTTCCCTGTAAGAAATTGCATCAAAACTTAGATGATTATGTTAGTTTCATCCATCACTTTATAGTATCACCACAGAACCATGAGATCACCAGTCGTTTCCCTCCTATTGAAAGGGTGGAAATCAGATTCTGCTCATCTTTTCCATTACTTTACTAAATCATTTAACCATTCATCACTACAAGTTTCGGTTACACAAACCCTTTTTTGTTTGCTGAAATGATGTTTGGAACAATCCACATGTAAAACAAATACTTGCATTGAACTCTTTAACCGCACATCTTTAACCACTGAACTGTTAAGTTTTGGTGGCAGAGTGGTAACAGAAAATCAAGTTCTGTGATTGTTTACTGACACTCTTGTCTTTCTAAACATGTTTTACTGTAACACAAAACAAGTTAAAAACACCAATAGAAACTAGTTGGAACAACATGAGAGCAATAATCCTATAATTTATATTTTCAGCTAAACTATTCCTTTAAAGATCTTTGGGATCACATTCAGTTCCAGGTACTGTTGATGTGACCAGTAAATTAGACCAAAGTGTCTAAAAATGAATTTTGATTTCAATTTTATTTTTATTTAACTGGTTAGGGATGTGGTAGAAATGTGCAGTGACTTTCTGACTGCTATCCTGGTGGCTTTGCATCCAGATAGTTGGAGCATTAAGTTTATCTTCGATTACCTACTTTGTGATTGGACTGTTATCTACCTGAGGATTACTTTCCCACAATATCTAGTGCATGTGTGTGTGTTTAGCTGTAACCAGTCTTATTACACACCATCTAAAGCTAAAGTTTTTGAAGGAGACACAAATAACACAGATAAAATGTTACTTGTAAGGATGTGTACACAGAGGAAGCCTTACTACTATTATTAGTGTAGCATGGAGACCGTATCATTTTCCTTATTCTCAAAGTTTCTCTGTGGTTTAGTGAAAAACTGACTAAATTGACCAAAATATTCTTCTTCAAAATAATTTTAGCACCCATTCTTATAAAGATGTTTGCCAAATTGTCTTAATATGGGGACTTTTTGTACTTGGCATTTTGATGCACTGAAAAATGATCTCAGGTCAGTTTTTCTTTTCTCTGTTATGTTATCTGGCCAACAACACAAAATGATGTTGTTTAAATATGAGTTAGGTTCATAGGTTCACCACTCTGTCATATTATAATCATTATTTTATCTTGTTCCTCCAAATAGTATTTTAGGTTTCGTTTGGACCATCTCTTACTTAGATATTCAACTGTAGCAAGTCCACTGAAAACATTATATTAACCAAAACCCAACACAACAGTTTATCTACAATATTAGCCTAATATCAGTTCAAACACAGGCTTATTGTCATGTTAGTTGTAGCTTACTTTCCAACAAGCTACGCTATTAAACAAACAAGCTAGGTAATGTTATAGTCACTAACTTAGTTGACTTATAGGAAAATGCATCGGTTATCATAATTTCTTTGTCATGACTAATTTAATAATGACTCAGCATCATCAGTATTAAAGATAAAAGAATCACTTCATCTGATGTCTAAAGGTAATAAAATGGCCTTGACAGACTATTTACTGGGGCTCCACAACAACTGCAGAACTTTGCTCTCTGCCACCAGACTTGTGTGTGTAAGTGAAGTAAACAGGGGAAAGCAGGTAGTGGACCAAAGCACTGAGAAAGGGAGGGGGGACCCTTGTCATGATCGCGTTTGTATTGTTTTACTACTTACACAATCATTTTAAGTACAGTATATATCATTATATTATTTACAACACACAGCGTGGCTTTTCATGATTTGGGGTGGGTCCTTTTACACCGAAAAGGGGTCAACTTAGAAAATTCTAAAGCTATGGGGACATTTAGTCATAATGACTGCTAAACCCTGTTACTGTCTGTTGACATAACAAAAACAGCCGTACCATACTAATCATACTATGTATCCAGCAGTACAATATGATGCAAAATTGATCTAACTGATCAACACTTTCTGAATGCATGTAATACTCAGTTGACCTACTATATTTGCCAAAATGTGCAGTACACAACCAGCACTTAGTCCACTGGGCATCCCAGCATGCAAAGTGCTCCATGCAACCTTCCATTTATAATGCAACAAATTAACTCATTCAATTGGAATTTGCATTTGTGACTCATTGTTTGACTTCAAACTGCCAACATTTAATATTGGACTAAAATATCTATGTTCGTGTTCAATATGATAATGCCATCCACCCAATTAAACATGCAATCTAGTGAGGGATAGCAATGTAGCTATTCTTTCATTTTATTCTGTTTCTTACACAACCTCATACTGACTCACCTGTGCATCCAGTACTGTTAACCTTTCATAAAGGAATAATCCGCCCAAAATGGAAATTTCTGTCATTATTTTGGCTACGCACCCTTATGTTGTTCCAACCCATATATTGTTGTGTTTTTAGATGAACACAAAAGAAGAAATAAAGGAGCAAATGACAATGTCTGTTAACCTACGAAAAGGAAAAAAACACACTATACAAGCACTACAAAAATATGAGTCATGAACTATATTGAAAGTTCTCAGATTATCAGTGAATAATGGCTTAAATTTAGATCTGTTTCTTCATATAAAGCTGTCATGGCTTTAAAAGATATAGAATATAATTTATGAATCTTATAAATGCTGTAAGGTGGATGTGACAAAAATATTATACTGAATATTTTTCAAAACATTTCTTTTGAAAGGGCGAATGAATGTTTGGGTAAACTCTCACTTTAACAACCATTTCCTAACACTTTTGCATTCTTCTTATCTGACTAGCTGATTTTGCGCTACCCAGATGTCATGACGTCTCCCACTATACAGTAACTTTCTAATATAATATACAGTTCAATCATTTTGAGCTTTACACCCAACAGGGAAGGTTTCACCACAAACTTTCAATGGAAAAATGTTGCAATAACCAAACAAGTGAAACTAAAGGAATGTGTAAAATTTTGACCTGGGAAATTGAAAGAGGCCAACTTAGCACACAGAACACTGACTTGACTAGTATTCCTCACAGCATACTATGAGTACATCCTTAGTGATACTGCTGTGTTTGTGGGTGTGTTGTCAGGGCTGGCAGTGATTTTAGGCAATACGGAAAGCGCTGTATTTGCCTTGGCCGAAGAGGAAGCAAGTAATTAGACAAATAAGACATAGGAGTATTGCACTGGTCCCCAGTCCACCTCACTGTCATTTCCTGTCAGCCCTTTGTTCTGGTGACTAAGTTTGACCTTTCACCCTTTCATCCTGTAAAACTCCTATCCCTGTCAAGTGATAGCATGTTTGCACAAATCTATGTGTATCTTTGGATGTTGTCACGGTGAGACACATATTAGGTCCACAATGTGTCATGAAATATGAGGAAATTTCAGATTTCCAGATTATTTGGAATTGTTTGGTGATTCATTGTGACGATCATTGCTCACCAGGCTACATATGTATGTCAGGGGTATTCCGACTCACGAGTCAGAATTTGCATATTTTACCAAAATATGAGATAAGCGATAGATAAAGAGACCTCATAAGATAAGTCACTGTTGCATCAAACATCCG
>JAZGTK010006308.1:0-20991 GCA_036877625.1 Ambastaia sidthimunki
AGGACATTTACCTCAGATAACGTGTTGCTCGACAAGGATTTCTTAATCGTTGTGACTTTCAATCTTGAGAATGAATGAGAAGTAATGCTGCGAGGCTCTCGTGGAGTAAAGAAGAGGCGGAGTCTCAGACAGTCCCTGGCTATTTTCAACACCTTTCATTGGTTAATCATTTCTAAAATTTACACAGCCATGTGGGGACTGACCGATAGTATTGATTTATGAAAAAAAAAAACAAAGCCCAAAAATGGAGTTACGAGGATTCCGCCCGACAGCGACGATATGCATTATTTTGTATATAAACATGTACATTACTGTTGTGATTCTGGCTTTGTAAACTATAAATGTGTATGTAACGATAAAATTCCTATTACTTTTTGTAATGAATTCTCTGTTGTTTATTTCTAGATTTCATGCAAGTTCAGTGGTGGACTCCACATGGCCAAGTCAAAGATAAGGAACCAAAGCTTCTAATTAAGGACATTACAAAGCAGCATGAAGGGCTTTATATATGTGTTTCAGGTGTCCAAGGGGAATACATATCAGTTTTTGATCTACAAGTCTACGCAAAGGGCAGTGGCCCCAGACCACGTCGGGAAGCACCAACTATCATATATGAACACGTGGGACAAGAGAATACAAAAAGCCAAAGGAATTATTCTTTGTTACGACAAGCAACAAAGACCCAATCACAATTTGTTCTTGCTGTCTGCCTCTCTGTCATCATCACATTCATTATAGCTTTTATACTTGGTGTTCTTTTGAGACCAGTGTTAGACAAATTATGGAGGAGAATACGATCCAAGAGACTCTCCACTCCTTCGCCAACAACATCTAGGGCTTCTTCTGCAGGGCCTCAGCCATATGTAAATGACGGGTATTCTGATGCAGGTGATCAAGAACAAGACGTTAGAGTGGGATCAAGAGTTACATTTGGTGGAGTCACAGAAGTGGGAAATCAGAGCTGCAACGTGCCTTACTATGTCACTGCAGAAAATGTTCATTCAGATGGTTCTTCTGAGAGCAACACAGAGGTTGAGACTGCATATGAGAAAAAACTAAAACAGACCAAAATATCATCTGAAACGAGACAGCAGGCCCTTGAGGTGGATATTCATAGAGGAAGGGTAAGCAACAGCAGGTCAGCTCCAGAGGGTGAAGTGAATGTTTTAGTAACAAACAATAAGACACTGACACCCAGCTCTGACAAAGTCATGGAATTTGAGCCAATTCCAGATGCAGACAACATCCAAACAATAAGGGGGAGCAGTTCATCATCATCATCATCGTCATCTCACTCAAGACAAACTCTGGATAGAAACATTTTAAGTAAAGTTAGAGAATCAATGGAACAAAGTGTTGACCCTCCTGTTGACACTGTATTTGTAAATGAAACAACCACAATAGGTGAAATTCCAGGATTTACTACAGAGCCATTTGCAGAATGGTCAACCAGTTTGACAGAGCAGAATGTTGATGATTTGGACACAGAGTTGTGGAATGATAGTGGAGAGAGCTTTTCTTTTAATGAAGGTTCTGAAAAATCAAGTATTCGAGATCACTCTGCTTTAGGACACCCGATAAATGATGACATATGGAGGCAGGGCAATGTAGAATCCCCCTCTTACGAATTAAACTTCAATTCACATGCGCATGTTGACAAACTATTTGGTAAAGAAGTTCCTGTTAATGATGTAAAGCTGCACAAGCTCTCTGACACTTTGAGCTCTTCTAGTTCAAGTGAAAGTGGTGACAGTGAAGGACCAAACAGTTACACTGTAAACCCAGAGTTAGAGGAGGAATCAGAGATCCTGCATGGATCATACAGAAAAACAGATTCAGACAGATTCCATACTCCTGAGGATGTCATGTTTAATGAAAAGCCACAGCCTGTTGCTGATATTCTTAACAGACAAGAGACGATCACCTTGGACCCTTCAGACATACATTTGACTTTTACTCATGAAGAAAGTGTTGATGAGGATACGCTTGCTGTTGACCCCCAGAGGAACAGTGAGGATGTATTTGGTAGCTGTATAGATGTGTGTCTTGATACAGTACCAAAGATTAAGCATTACATTCAATTTACCCATTCCAAACCTCATTCCTCATCTCAATTATTGTCTCTATCCTCAACAGAAAGGAATGTCACACCTGAGATAGAGGTGAAATCAGAAGCTAAAACTACTTTAGAAACCAGTTACTTAACACACATAAATGTGTCTCCTAAACTAATTCCAAAAGTAAAAAGATACATTAATTTCAAGCAGTCTGAACCTCATCCTCCAACTCTGCCACCATCCCCTTCCTTAACCAAAGAAGCAATGGTAGAAGGAAGAAGATGTAGCACATCATCCGAAGAAGAAGCTAAACTGACAAATGAAGGAGACAAATACTTCAGGAAAATAGGTATATCTTCTGATGGAGTTCCAAAAGTGAAAAGATACATTAAATTTAAACAGATTGAACCTTCTTCCCCAACTTTGTCAATATCCAGTTCTTCAATTAAAACTGAGGCCACAACACCAACATCATCTGTTTCCTCAACGAAGAAAAATATATCAAGTACAATACCTCTAACTGAATACAAAAAACAATTTAATTCATCAAATTTCACTCCTGAGGGGCTTCCACTATACCATGTGCATCCTGTCTATAGGTCAAGTCAAAGCAGACTTAACAAAGACTCTGTAATTGATAGATCAAGTAGTGAGAGTTCCAGTGAAGATGAAGATCAATCTAGAGCATACCCAAGAAAATTAGAGTTTAAAAAAGAACCTCAGAATAATACAGGATCCATCACATCAGAAAAAAATACAGACACAGTCCTCAACATTGACTTTGATAACTCCTCCAGCAGCACAGATGTATTTGAGAAGAAACATAATAAAGGCCTAACAAGATTAAAGGTGTTAAGCACTCGACTGTTTAACAGACGTGACAATGAAACAGATGAGAGGAATGCTAAAACTGGGTCAAAACCTACTCCTGATCTGTCTTATAAATGTCACTCACAATTAGATGTGGACAGTGTCCAACAAACTACCAGTGAAGACAGTTTCTTTGATCATATTGGGCTGTCTCTTGATCAGTGGAAAAGACCTAAAAAATCACTTTTGTTTACAACAACTGATCCTAAATCACCAAACCAATTATCATCTGTTCATTCAAATGACAGAGGAAATACACACAAGGAAAAGGCAGAATTTGAATCCAGAAGATCCAACCAGAGTTCCTCGTCTGAAGGTAGTTTTAGTTCAAAGCACGAGGTGGACATTATCTTAGGACAAGGTTCATTTCTTGATCAACTACCAAAAGTGAAGAGGTACCTACAGTTTTCTCATGCTGATCCTCATTCTCAAGGCCAACTGCCATCTTCTCCTCCAACCACTGGGGTTGTCACGCCTGCCCTGATAACCACAACTATGTCAAGGAAATCCAGCTCGTCATCTGAGGACGATGTTAAACAATCCATTGAAGGTGAAAAACTCAATAGATTACCAAAGTTAAAAAGATACATTCATTTCTCACACACTGAACCATTCTCAGCGACACAGCATTTGAACAAACAAACCATTTCACCAAACACAGCTCCTGAATTAAGGAGGTCAAGTTCATCATCTGATGATGATAGCAAACCTACATCCAAGGAAAACAATTTCTTTGAGACAGTAGGTGTATCTCTAGGTACAGTGCCAAAGGTTCAAAGATGCATTCAGTTTTATCAGCCTGAATCTTACTCTACAACTCTATCATCTTCACCTGTTTCAACCAAGAAACTTGAAGCTGTGGTTGAAACAAGTTCAAGCACACATATCCTGCTGAATGTCAAAGCTGATCCTAAGGGAGATAATTACTTTGGGCAAATAGGTTTGTGTCTTGATGCAGTACCAAAGGTTAAGCGATATGTTCAATTTACACAGTCCAAAATTCATTCTTCAACTCCGCCATCACTTTCTCCTTCCCCATCAAAGAGGAATGTCACACCTGAGACAGAGATAAAATCAGAAGCTAAAGTTGATACATCCATTAGAGAAACCAGTACCTTAACAGAAAAAAAGGAATCTCCTGAAGGAATTCCAAAAGTAAAAAGATACATTCAATTTAAGCAGTCTGAACCTCAGTCTCCAGCTCTGCCACCATCACCTTCCTCATCCAGGAAAGGTGTTAGGGTGGAAAGATCTAGCACATCATCTGACGATGACGTTAAACTAACAACTGAGAAAGACAACTTCAGGGAAGAAGGTCTATCTTATGATGGCATTTCAAAAGTTAAAAGATACATTGCATTTAAACAGTTTGAACCTACTACCCCAAATCTGTATCCAGTAACCAGTCCTTCAACTAAAACTGAGGCCAGGAATGGAACAGGAATAAAACCTATGAAGTCCAGCAGTTCATCTGAAGGTGATGCCAGTCCTACATCAAAAGAAAATGAATTCTTTGAAGAAACAGGTGTCTCTTTAGATAAACTACCACAAGTAAAGAGATACCTTCAGTTCAAACCATTTGTGTCTCATCTCCCAGTTGTATCACCCAATACTTTAAACACCCTACATGTCACACCTGATGACAAAACAAAATTAGAATTAAGGAAAGTGAGCACTTTTTCTGAGGATGACCTTATACTAACTGCTCAAGAAGACAATTTTTTTAAGCAAACAGGAGCATCTCTTGATAGAATACCAAAAGTTAAGAGATATATTTATTTTACACAGCCTCAATCCTCTACTCAATCAACTGCTGCACAAAGTGTCAACATATCTGGGGTAGTTCATGAAACAAGGAGATTGAGCACTTCATCTGAGGAAGATGTTAAACCATCTACTAATGATGATAATATGAATGAAGGAACAGGTGAAACTCTTGTCAAAATCCCCAAAGTAAAAAGATATATTAAATTCACACAGTCTGAATTCAGGGGATCCAGCATATTAGCAAAGGATGAGGTACAATCAGCTCCTAATGAAAACAAAACAGAATCAAGGAGACAGAGCACTTCATCAGAGGATGATGTCACACTACATGCTAAGGAAACAGGTGCATCTCTTGATAGAATACCAAAAGTTAAAAGATATATTCATTTCACACAGACAAAACACCAATCCCCTGCTCAGTCCACAACTGCTGATTCAGCTCAAAGAGTCAGCGTTTCTGGGGTAGTTCAAGGAACAAGAAAGTCAAGCACTTCATCTGAAAAAGATTTTAATCCATCTACAAATTATGATTACAACATCTATGGACAAACAGGAGCCTCTTTTAGCCAAATGCCAAAGGTGAAAAGATACATTAAGTTCAAACAACATGACCCCTCAGCTATCGAGGACAATATGAAACTCAACAGGTTTTTATATCATACATCAGATTCTACACCTACAGCCAAAGCAGGCATGGAAAAAGCATGGTCCAGCTTGTCATCTAAAGCCTCATCCACCGTCTCAATAATAAAAGGATCTGCTTTAGTAATAAAGGATGAAACTGAATCACAGAGATCTGAATTTAGTTACAAAGATAACATTTTAACAAGAAGGTCTACAGATGGTTTAGTAGAACAAACTGGTCTGACACCACAATTAAGCAAGTCAAGTTACACGCCCAGTGACAACAGAGATTTAGCTGGACGTGTGGTTATGGTATTACCATCCCCACAAAATGAGCCACCGGCAGTTCCACAAACGTCGCCACCCCCCCTAGAACAAGAGGATGCCAGAGAGTATCTGAGAGACAATTCTCAAGTCCGTCAAAGGCAAGAAAGGAGGCGACTACTGCAGCAAAGGAGGAAGGCGATGGATGACTTTAGCATTACCTCTCTGTCCTCCACCACACCAGAGGGTAACAAGCAGAACAGCAGCTCACTGGTAGATTATGGAGGAGCTTACAGCAATGCCTCTGTGCTAAATACCGTCACTTCCAGACGCACAGAGATAGCTGAAGGTCTGACTTTACAGGGCCTTAAAACTAAGAATATCTCAGCACTTAGATCCAAGTCACAGGTAGACTCTGCAGATACAAAATATAAAGAATTTTTAATTTAGATGAAGAGAAGTTCATCTTGCCAGATGCAAATGTAAATTTGTTTTTAAAACGTAGGCTTTGTAGTTTGCTTTTTATCAACATACTTTGTAAATACACTTGATGTTATATGAATATAACCTAAACTGTCATTATTTTATGTTAAATGCGTATATGCAAATTATATGAAAAAATTATATAAAGAGTATTATATAAATTATATAGGGTATAAATGCTAATTCATTATTATGAATACCCAAATGCTTTTGTTGACCACTAAACTGAAACATATTCTGCATTTACATAAAAGCTTTTAAGCAAATTTAGGTATACCCCTAGAAACATTTTTCTTTACAAAATAAAAACTTGGAAAAGACCAAAATGACTAAACATTTCGTTAATAAACCCCTTTTTATATATTGAATGTTGAGAGTTACAGTGAAAACAAACACATATACACACATCCATACATATATACAGTCAGATGAGAATGCTCAACACCCTGCATTGTATGCTCCCCCAACACAAGCAACAGTCATAACCACATACAGCAAGTTAAGTTCAAATTCTCCGTGCAGATGAATGGGACTGTGGTAAGTGTTCAAAGACACTCTTCAAATGTACTACGGCCAGCATGCACAGCATACATACAACTGTTAATTTCTTGGTTCCTCTTCTAGGTGCTGGATGGATGTATTTTTGCTCTTCAAAAAAAACAAACATAAAACTACATTTACGTCATAATGAATTTGCAAAGATAGAAATGCTGCAGTTAGGTGGTAGTTTAGCACTTGGTGGAGATGGTGGAGAAGGCAATGCAGAGTGAAACATCTCAACAAATGAGGTTACGAGTGTGTTTAAGCTCTAAATACCATCACAATCATGTTTTTCATAAAGCGTTAGGACTGCATGACCACAGTTATCCAAATTAAGCACAGAAAGTCCACTTCTACAAATACCTGTACAAAAAAAGAGAAATAAAACAAGCTGAAAAAATAAAATTAATGTACAAAAAACCTCATTCATTCACAAAGACGGCTCTAATTGCAGAATGCATGCATTTTATTCTTGTTCAGATGACAAGTATGCTTCACGCTACAGCCATAGAAAAAACTTAACAGTTTTACAAACATAACTAGAATGTTAAATAGTTAGCTAGGCATTGGTCACTATGGGTTAAGGTCCACAATATCTGTGGAAGAGGGTGTGGCCAAAGGATTCTCAACGCTTAGGGCAGGATACCTATTACTATTTATTTATTGTGGCAATTTATCACAGAAATCAAAAGTGCACTTTAACCACTTTCTCATTTCCTATCTTATTCATGTCACGTAGAACTCAGACTTTAGATTAAACTTTATGACATGTACAGTGATGTTACACTGCCAAGGTTTGATCATGGAACAATTAAAATGGATGCATGATCAAGTGATACACTGAATGTAAACCGCTGTCCCTTAAAGAACGTACTCTTTGGCAAGATGGCCATATCTGCAGAGATGTGTTACCAATGTGCATGACGTGTGCTAGGAAATACTGGATCTATGGACTACGTATGCTAGATTTGGAAAGGGAAGATGAATATACTCACTATATAACTAAACCTTTCACTTGAGCACATTCCAAATGTAACATTATCTGATATCATAAAGCAATATTAATTGCTATTGTAGATCAACGACTGAAGGTAAGGTGCAGAAATGACAGAATGGTCTAGAACACAGTTTACACAAATTTTTTCTCGCTACCCAATAGCGATTCCCAAACAATACACTTTCCTGTGGTGCATTTATTAAGTGCCAACAAAATACAGTGATACCATGTCAAAATATTGTGAGGGCAAGGTCACTATATAACTATGGTAACATGCTCCGACTGTTATCATCCTCCAACATAGAAACCACAGTAAACAGTGTTTGGACCACGTCAGCAGAGTGACACTGTCAAAGTTAACGTTTACCTTATTAAGCAGCCAATCAGATGTTCTTACTTTCTCTTTCTATTCTAAACACCTCAGACAATATGGGGATTTAATCTACCCTGCCTTGTGGAAAATCAGAATTCATTTCTCCACACAAGAAGCTATCCTAGCCTATAATAGAGCATTCACAGCAATATGAAACATCACAGTGGGGTGGGAAGGCAGCCCAAAGGCTGGCTGTGTGCTTACCCACAATGCATTGTGGGCTACAGGGGCATTAGGTGGAGTTGGTGAGATGTTTCTCCAACACACAACAACCACCAGTGACCCTCCTATGGCCCTGGCTAAAAGGGCAACATACAAACATGTGCATTAAATGACATTCTATGCAAACACTCATACACTTGGCCCTCACTGCCAGGGGCCACCAACATTGTGTCCGGAACTTTTCATTTGTACTTCGTTTCCTGATGTTTGTTTCAAAGCTGTTTCTGTCATCATTGTCATGGTGATTGTTGGAAATTGATTTCTAGTTGGTGAGGGTGGTAGGTGTGGGGAAGTCATTGCTACGACATTTCTCTGTCTTTATACCATTCCACAAACTCATCCAACAGCACTGGCCCTGAACAGAGACGCACACATCGGAACAGAGGAATGAATGAGAAAGTCATGTACTCACTGCTATAATTTACACAGTTATACATTGGCAATATAATTATAGGTACAGTATATAGAAATGTTAAAGAAATACTTACAAGCTCCATCCTCATCATAATTACTGAGGTCAAGGTTGATAGTCCTACTGAATTCTAGAACATTGCACCACTGGTCTTTATTTATTACCTTATACTTAGATTGCTGTGGGCAGAAAATAAGAAATAAACACATTTTCACTAAGAGCCTTTCAGACATTTAAGAATATTTAAGAAAACTTCAAGTCTGTGGACACTTTGAAAAACTTTTGATCAATCAAAAAATTTTGATCAATAGCTTAAATGCTTAAAATAATTTTAATTTTCGTATTTATCAAAAGTAAAATGCATAACATTTGAAAAACAGTAATTATAACAATGAATAAGTTTTTGGGCCAAACTTTTGCCCAGTTGTGTACAACTATGCAAATTACATGGATGAAACATTGACATAATTACAATATTTACCTCTAGAAACTGGTTAAACACTGGAAACAGTGGCCAGGTCTTTCCAAGCAGAAGTCCCAGCATGCACTTGGCAGTATTCAAGTCTAAACTTCTCTGATCCTTCTCCTGTAATGGGGGAAACATAATATTTTGAAAAAGGTTTCCAGTGATTGCATTAATCACAAGTATTGGTGGAGAGATAAAAATATGTAAATAAACTGGAAAGCCAAATAAATCTATATGGCCATCACAGTCAACTCACTTAACCTTGAGTGAGTTGACAGGTTTCTCTTGGAAGACCAGTTTGAAATTTTACTCATACATGTAACTAACTCCTGTATGATAGAAACAGGATTTCTTAATTTCCATGTGCCCAACTTAAAAAAACAGCAACATTAAACTAGATTTTCAATCTCTAAATCATCGTCTAACTATCATGAAATGCAGCCTTACTGTAGGAAAATGGGTTTAATGGTCAATACAGGATGAGCCCATACATTAACAATTCTGTTTTATCCATGAATGTAACTTTATCCATTCAAGGTTGCCACAAGCTATTTATTTGTCTCCTCCACTTTGGCCCTATAAAATGGCTCCAGTAAGTGTCTCACTCAGCAAAGCTCATTTGCTTTATAATTCAAACCAAGAAAGTAGAAACAGAAAAATCATCTGGACAAAAGATACTTCTGATGAACTGACAAAGAGCTGAAATAGCCCAAAATAGCAACAACACTCAAGTCTGTCTGCTGCACATAAAGGACTGCGATGAAGCATGCAGGGAAAAACAACAAAACAAGAAGGACACAGACAGACACTCACAGGTTATTTTTAAATCAAATATAGTGCTGTTTGAATTACAGCAGATGATTGATATTCATCAATCATCTGTCCTAATGCATGTGTAACACACTCACCCTGGCAAAGTCGAAGGCATATCGGTAAATGAGTTTGAAACTGGTGGTGTCATTGAGGACAGATCTCAGGTAGTCTAGAGAGTTCCTGAGTTTTTCAGTAGAGTCACATCTGCATTGTAAAAAGAAAAAAAACATACAGCGTAACTTCAATGTAGTTATTGTTTGTTAATATTGTGTAGTGTAGCTAACTAGTTAGTTTGACAATAGATACATTACTTTAAATAATTTTAAAATTTATAATAATACAGAATTTGGCAAGCTAAAGTTTCAGTTTGGCTTCCACAACAGTGTGTAGCAACACAGTGTTAATAAAACTACAAGTGTGATTCACTGATGGAGGGGATGTAAGTACATCCATGTTTAGGCAAACATACTGCAATGAGCCCATTCCCTTGAGCCACTCCTGTAAAGTGAAGTAACCCATACTCTGTGCATCAAGCTTCCAGGCCAATACCAGCATCACCACCTGCATACAAAACAAATTAATCATTGATGTAAATGAAAATCAGATTAAAATGCAAAATGAAATCGGATCAGTTTGAAATCAGTTTCTTACATTCTCTGGTTCCACTCCAATGTCTTCACAGAATTTTTCCATTCCCTCTGGTCCAACCACATCATCACACCCTGACATAAGCATAGACACACACGATTCAGTTATACACACCTAAATGTCATTTTTTTTTATATCAAAATAGTACTTCAAAATAGCATTTTAAAATCAATCTTCCTATCAATCTGCCTTTAATCAAATTAACTGATCAAATCTTTGATCTTACAACCTGTTTACAACCTTGTCAATGACAATAACTTTATTTATTATTTATTTATTATGTTATTTCTGTTTTTCCACATATGTGCAATAATCCATAACACTGGTTCTAAAGTATTTTAAGCCAAACAAGACCTTTGATCAAATTATAACATCCACATAGATAGAAATTTTACCATAATTTCCAAAAAAACACAATGACCACTGCTGTACAACATGAAGACTCAATATGGCTTACAAATTTGGACAAGTACCTGCATATTCATAAAACCACTCTAGACATCTCTTGCTCGAGAAAGCCTCAGCTTCTTGGATTGGCAATGTCTCCTGTTTTCTGTAAACACTTAAAAGCAATAAAAAACACTAAGCAGTGGCCATTTATATACACATAAACAAACATGAAAACACAATTGTACACACATTAAGGGCATCTACACACTACACACACATTACACATTGTAGAGTTTGCACATATTATGAATCATTTTAAAACCACTTGCATATCAAACAAAGAAGGTATGCAAACATTGTATAATGAGCCCCATGCATGCTTGAAGTATGTGTAGCAGCCTGACGGGTGTAGCAGCCAACAGCAAAGAGCCTCGCTCTGCAGTCTATTTATCTAGTCGCAGCCTATCGTAATTTGTTTAATTTCAATTGATTTTGCAAAAGTTCGGCAGATGAAGGCAATACATTATGAGTGTGTGGATAAATAAGCGAATGAAAAGACTTTTAACAGACAGACAGAGGGACAGACAGAGATGAGAATGAAAGGCTGGAGGGATGGATAAATGGGACATGGGAATTGGACCATTTGGGACATACTTATCCTGTCGGCTCTTCTTAGCAGACAAGTCATCTCCAGCAGTGGGTCTTCTCTTTTTCCTGGGGGGCATGGCTCTGGAGCAGCAGGCTGAAGAGAGAGATAGAGAGAAGATGAATGCAAACAAGATAAAAAATATGTTGTGCCTTTTGTCTTGGTGAACCTTGGTAAAACAGGGACATGTCCTAATTTCATTTGCATGAAAAGTCCTGCAAGCTCAGCATAGCCCACATGAAGCTTTAACAGGAAGTATTAACAAATCTAATAATCTGATCATCTGTAATCAATTCACCCAATAAGGATCTTGATATCAGGTGTAAACAGTAGCAATGTGTTGTGAAACAAAAGCAAATATTCCATAACATTACAAAAACAGAAACCGAACATTTGATCAAATGTCTTGTAGCTTTTGCGGCTGGTTGGGACATGGTGTAACAATTAAACAAATTACTGCAGTAGAGAATTTGCATATTAGTAGATAAAGGTAATGAAAAGATGGTGGGCATGCCAGTTAGATGTGAGGTCACTACCTGTGCCGTGAGTCTCTGGGCCACTGTCCTCTGTCAGGTTCTACGGGGTCAAAGAAACTGCTTTTAACACACACACCCTTACTCAAACAACATGCTGCAGCAGAACAGTCTTATTTTCCCAAGCGTGTAACCTTTATAGATGCTGTTGGTGCAATTTTCTTGAAGCTGTTGTGGAGAAGCACTCTGAAATGTAGGTAATGTAGCACACCTATTCTGTCAGAATCAGGGGTTATGAAGGTAGTTGACCATGTAAATGACCATTTTGATTAAAGGTTAAATCTGCATTAAGTCATAAGACTGTTGAGGGTCTGAATCTATCCAAACTACACTTTTTCTACAATGATATTCTTCCAATAAGCATAATAGACGGTATAGCACTATCAGCTCCTAATCTCAATATAAAATGAACTGGGTCTTAATGACTGTGATTTAATACACTAATAATCTATTAATATGCTGAAAAATGCTGTCTTCATATTTGCAAAACAAATAAATTCTACACGTTTTATCGTAAAAGGTAAGTAAAATCTGACAAGGGTCATAAGTTATCTTCTAATGCTCCCAGTTTTCACTCTTCTAAAAACATCATGTTTTACTACAGTTTGGAGGATCAGCAAAAAGAGATTTTACTTCATATCCGTTTATCATACTCAAATAAAAATCACAAACCTCCCGCTGCTGGATTCACCAAAAATATGTAGCATACAATATTAGTACATAATCCTAGCATATTTGGGATTTAAAGGTAAACGGTTAGTATTTTTACCTGTTTACTTAATTAACTTTCACTTAAATAACATGGAAAAAATATATCACGCATGATAATTGATTTTGTTAAATCACTGTAAAATCTCTGCATGGACTGGAAAATTAAACGTTATGTGAGGGATAATTAAAAAAAAGGAATTCTTTGTTGACCTACCTGCCTGAATCATGTTGATATAAAAGAATCTATTATCTATATTTTGTTATACACAAAAATGTGGACGGCACAAGCTCTGTATGTGTAAGTGCTACTGGTTTAGATACTGCATTTACAGGCATTAAATCAAGCACAAGATGTAGTGAGTATTTATATACAACCATATGGAGTCCATATTTACCAGCCTGTGCAGGGTGTGGTAGATCTTGTGGATACTGGCCAGTGTGGACAAATGGGAGTTCAGCTGGAAATCTGTAAGGAAGATATAAAAATAAACATTCGTTGCTCCAGACAGTCATGTGTAAGCTATATGATCTGGTCTGTATATGGGCTTAACGTTGTGTTAATGTTCACACTGTTATATCCCCCCAGTCTGTAGTTAATGTCCAGAATCCAGTCAGCACATGAAGTGACAGAAATATGAGGACATCCGAGACTCAAGCGTTTATAACAGACTGTAATAATCCTATAGCATGCATGCAACTGTTCTGTTTGTACTTATCAAGAGGTTACCAACAATTGTACGATCAGATATTGTTTAATCGTTAAGATATACGTAAAATATGTATATAGCGTGTGAAACGTAGGTTTAATAGCATCGTTAGTATAATGCATTTAATAGGGGCAACGTTAACAATAATCATACAGTCTGGCACAGAGCAATGGCGTATACACACAACTAATTTTGCGCACATTAAACTTCCACAACCCATTATCGTTATCCAGGTCAAAAAAAGTCTAATATCGCGGTAGAGGCCTTAGTATATGTTATCTGGGAGCAGAAAGGCTTTCGGAGTAACATACATTTTAATGTGCTTATACATAGGATTAAAAAGTGTCAGGTGTATTATTCTAGTGCATTACGACATTGACAGAAAATCGATATAAAAATCACACTATTTGTAAACCTGTGACGCAGTTATTAGGAATGTCATCAGATGTAAAACACAGCAAATATTTAGGAAAACGTATTACTCGAAATTACACATACACGTATCAAACATTCGTAGCTCTACATTTCCTTATGTTTAAAGTAAGATTTCCATACCGGATTTGCCACATAGATAACATATCACCGTATACACACAACTTGCAACGACTTCGCAAAGTATCTGGAGAGTCTATGGACTTCTGGGGGATGTAGTCTTATTGACATACAATGCCTGCGTTTGCTTATGAAATGGTTCGACTGAATAAACAACATTTCCCAGAGTTCACAAACTCATAATTTCAATCGGTACTCTCCTGACACCCCAACTGGTGAATGCGATCCAAATGGTGAAAAAAGGGTTTTTTCCCTTTGATCAAAGGTATTTTTCACAGCGAGATACAGCTGATATGTCAAGGAGACGTACAGTAATGCGCCAGATCACACACGACATGTTTGCAAGCACTATTTTTTACACAACTGCGTCACAATTTTCACCCCCTGCATTTTTTCCGCAGTTTTCTCGAAAACTAAATCGTTCAGCTTTAAAATAAATACCTTTTAGATGCTCTTCGGTGGGTTTACATTACTCACTCGAGTTGTGAGGAGATGGTTCTCCTAAGATTATTTGGGTATTAAAGGTAATTAGTGTACAAGTGTATTGTGTAAATAGGATCAGATTGGTTTCACAAAGTGCCTAAATACTCAAGCAACACAGGCTAAAATGTGACGCTTGCGATACTCCTTGCAAGGACATTGTCGCTTGCAAGCATTCAAGACAGCGGAGTATAAACACAAAGAGAGCAGCTAGCATCTGATGATTTGTATGCTCCCTCTCAGGTAACGGCTACTTTACTCACAAAATGCATCAATATAGCTTATCATACACCATACAAAATGTCGCGTCGACCTGTCAGGGTGCAGCAAGTTCGCAATTGTAAGCATTAGTCGGCAGTATACGAATAGCGTTGAAAATTTACTATTGTACTTACTTGACGCATCTGAGTGCATTTTTATGAAACACACAACTGTATTTGTGCAAGTCTGCAGACCGGCCAGTGGGCGGGATACGTCAATATTATACATGCCCACAAATGATTTAGGTGGATGAAAATTGTGGTCAACCACGCCCAGTCTTGCGAATGACTGGACGAGAGGCGTGTCAAATAGGTTGCGCGAGGAAAACTGTGTATTTCCCGTCTTTACAACGACCTTATTGGTTAAGACTCCTGTATAGCCCCTCCCCTTAAAGCATATCATAGGCTGGAGAGTATGTCTCCACCCATCAGTTATGGTAGTTTCCTCGTGCATAGAAGAAAGCCAACCCACGATGACATGCTATTGGCTCAGCTGTGCACCACAGAACTCACATGAGATAACTAAACAAGGTGAGAGCGCAGTGAAACGCATTACCAGACGAGATAACTACTTTCATTTGTCTATGCCATATCTGCCCCTTTTCTACGAAACTTACACACAGCAGAAACCCCACTTATGTTACCCATGACGTTTAAATTGTGATGCATTAGGTGATGTCATTGATGTCATTGTGATCAACTACAACTAGTGATTGCACAGTTACTATACATTCGTGTCAGACCAAAATTGTTTTTTGGCTTTTACAATGAATTATGGATCAGGTACAGTGTTCCATTTTAATAGTAAGCGTTATTTTTGTGTGTTCTGAATGATTAATGTCAATGTAAAATTGACCCGTAAAAGTTGCTTAGTGCAAAATAAAAGTTTTTAAGTACAAAACGTGGTCATTGTATTTAATGCACTGCAGTAATGTCATGCTTTTTAAACTTTGCAGTGTTTAGCTGTACTGCCAGCATGTGAGAGATCACTCATGATCCTATTGGCCTGCTTCCTGGACCATGAATTTGTTTGGGTTTAACTTTTCCTTCTAATATGTTTAAAAGAGGTCTTAGTCATAACAAAGTACTGCAAACAACACCATAAAAGTTGTTGAATTTCTTGTCACCAAAAGTACATCTTTTTTATAGAGATCTATGGTGCTGCAGTGCTGAAGTACAGAGATGCTCTTTCAGCTTCACATTCCGGATAGTTGAAAATTTATTCACTAGCTCTATTGTGAGTGCTTGGTTTTGAGGAAAGTACTGTGTCAATATACAGTATACATGTTATACAGTGTTAAACAGTGCTAAACTAATTCCAGTCACATCTAAATCTTATGTACATGTTGCTGGAAAGATATAAATTGAAGGCACATGCTGACCAGATTTGTTAAATATGGTGTTTACATTATGAAAAGAAAAATATAAATTAGCACACAGTATATTTTAAAATCTTAGCAATAGCAATAGGTAATAGCTATAAGCAATAGTTTTAATTGCTTATAAAATTGCATTGAAATGTTTGTAATCCTTGACCCTTCACCCATTCTATAATGCCCGTCTGCACTCTTCTAATAAACTGTCATACATTACATTCACCCAATTCATTGTGGTATTATTTTCTAATAACAATTTTTATTTCTTCTGTATAACATCACATAAGCTGCTCATTTACCCTTTATGCTCTGTGTTGCATTAATGAAATTGTGTTGAATAGTGAATGACAAAAAGGTAAACGTTTAGTTTGTTGTATTTTATCTGCTCTTAAAACCAAAACTATCTTTTTTAACATAAAAAATTACATACAAATATCTGAAACGTATTTAAGCTGCATATTTACGTCAGAAAATATTCTGACGCTGTATCACAAGCGCAAAATGCCTAATGGGCCGTCTGACAATTCAACCAACTTAGTTAAAACGTTGACATTGGCCACGTATTTGAGGCCTTGTCCACACCATTACGTTTTCGTTTGAAAACGCATATTTTTCTAAACGTTTTGGCCTTCCGTTTCACAGTGAGACAGAGCTTTTGTCAACAAAAACAAAGCTTTTTGTTGCTCTCCAAAGTGGATAAATTTGAAAACCCTGTTTTTTTTGTTGTAGTGTGGACAGTGAAAACAGAGGATTTCGAAAACAGTGGTGGATTTTTATTCATGTGATGCAGTCATGTGACCATTCAGACCAACGTAAGATAACAGACAATGTTCTATTTTAGCTTCACTCCGGTTTGATATGATCTTTTTAGCCCTGAGCTGATACAGTGGAAAATAGCACTGATAACACAATATATACACTAGAATATGTACAGAAACATTTAGATAGTGTTGATAATCTATGATAGTAATAGTTAACAGCTGGTACACTATTTAGGGTGAAAACCTCAGTTTAACAGATAAACAAGACGCACTGTTACTTTTGCAGCTGACACAATAAAGAATGGTGTCTGCGATCATTTGTGGTCATTTCTTTTAGTGTTGGAAACTTTTATCCTGGAGGTTGGGTGATTATGTGGGTGTCTGTAAAATGAAGATACACACAATATGCGTACAAAGACCATTTGATTAGCTGTAAGTGCAAGCGGATTTCTCTTATTCAGCGCGCCTCTCTGTCAGAAGCTGGTTAAGTCACCGCTTGTTCTCAAACCACATACGATTGTTCACTGTGAGTGGCAGGTTTATCTGTAGGTTATCAATAAGTGATCATACAGCTCAAGTAATTAAATACGCTGGATTTAAATGTTAGGTAAATGCCAATGGGGATGGTACACACAAGCATCCCATGTTTTACTCATGCGCAGCACAGGAATGCAAGCATTTTCAGACATTTCAGTGTGGAGGAGGAACGTTTGCAAAATGCTAGTGTAAACGAAAAGCATTTTTAATAAAAACACAGTTTTCAAATGTCTCCAAATGAATGTAGACATGGCCTAAAACGACTTAATATTAACATACAAAGATACATTACATAATAAGTAATGAATGATCACATTATAAAGTCTGCAGTTGGATCACAAAGCCTGGCTTATTACAGGTGATTTTTGCCCATACCTCCCTTTCTACGAATACAGTACTTAATTATTTTAGAAAAAAAATCACTTAAATTCACCTAAATGTTTATTCCACTTTTCAAAAGTTGTAGTAGATTCCTAGTAGCCACGCAAACATACTACAGTTGACATTTTGCCAATGTACCACTATACACATACAGCAGTCAGTTATTTTAGAAAAAAGATGAGTGTGATTTCAGGGGCCAAACATGAACTGGTATCACTGGTTTCACTCTGTAGTGTAAGATTTAATCCAAAATTATTTGTTTTGAAGAGGATGCTTTGAGTTGACATTCTGTTTTCTGCCTATGACACCATTCAATCTATTTATTGTCTTGACATGTTGACCATGTTTCTTGTCTTAAGTTATTAGACTCCTCAACATCCTGTAAATGGGCTGAAAACAACACACACACACAAATTCACATACACTAATCAATCCACACAAAAAGGAATCTTGGACATTTATTATATCTCCCACCACTGTGCCTTGTTCTTATTGTTATAATTGATTGTTAATTAATTGATTGCAAATGCTGTTTGCACACATGCACTTTATGTGTTGTGTAGTTTTGTCTTGTGTAGTTTCTGTGTATAATGTTTAGTTCACTTTTATGCTCGACTTTTATGCTGTTTAGTCTATTTAAGATACTTATGTACAATTTAGTTTGTCTTGTGTTGTCTTATTCAGCACTGTGTGGTCCTATGTACCTAGCACCTGTGTCATGGACGAGCATTGTTTCATTTCACCATTTACAAACTGTATATGGCTGAAATGACAATAAACTACAATAGAACCCTTTGCACTTTTAGTACTTGGGTCCTCAAGTTACAACTTATGATGGCAAACCTTTTTTATAATTACCTAGAACGTAAAATCAATGTCAGTGTTTTTTATTTGTTTGTACATAAATCATAAAAAGTCAAAAAAAGTTTGGACAAGTCATTTTTAGACGGTCCCTTACCCATCATAATATTTTTGTTTCCAGTGCTATGGTTGTGATCCTGCCCGCTTTGTTTTTTTGTATGCTTATGTTTCTCCTCAGATCGTATACATCTTCTGCATTTAGCATTAGTTGCTATAAGGAACACTACAAGTTGGTTAATTTTTTGTTGTCCTACTGAAAAGTGGGATCCCCGACATAGTTAAAAAGAAATGTGATTATGTAAGGCAGGTATTTGATTTACGTTTATTAAGGAATCAATAGCAATATACGTTTAGGATGTAGTGTAAGGTGAATCAAATGAAGTTTGGGTTGATAGTGGGTGTCATAGATACATTGATGTATTACTACTTAAACATATAATTCAAACGTTTAGGTTTGAATACCTATATGTATAGATCTACTAATTTGTGTTGCATTGACACAATGTAGAATTCAATTGTACACGAATGACAGGGATCATTGTTTTCTTGTGTTCTGTCCTTTCATTCAAATTTTGTGAACAGTATTAAATGACAGTAAACAAAACGGGGAAAGAACATAGTGGGGGAGACAGAGCGGTTTAGTTAGTTTTATTTAATAAATGCACTGGTTTCTAACTGTCACTGGTGTTTATTGTCATACTTAAATGTAGTGTTTCTAAAACATTAAAAGATACACTTTGTGTTGTAAAACAGTGTTTTCCAAGCTTCCCCAGGCAGTGTTGTCTGATAATGAATTTTCAGAGCAGGTAGAGAATGTTGAACAAAGGTGAAAGAAGTATGTATCTACTAGATGGGAATTTTACATACTTCAGAAACAACGTGTTTCTCACTATACTTTATTGATCTAGCAAATGACATTGAAGGGAATTTTCACAGTGGCAAATGATTTAAGTGTTGAAATGTTTAACAAGGTTTTCACAGTTTGTACTGACTGATGTTTTCACAGATGTTTATGATCCATTTACATGTGATAACAACATTGTACAACCTAAAGACATTGTACAAATTCAGATAACTCTTCAGTTCTGTGTTTATGTGACTGTAATGTGCTGGGCAAGCATGACGTTGCATTTGGGTTGAAACCACAAGATAAACTCCGGCTACACCTCTCATGGACAATAGAAGGGGCATGTACAAAGTAAACTACGTGAAGGTGGAGCCCTGTAAGGCAAAACGTCAGAGCGAGTAAAAAGTATTTTGTGAAGGAAGTAGAGCAGATAAAGAGAAGAAAATAGAAATAATGGACAATAAAGAAGCAAATCGGAGTACAGAAAGTGGAGTAGCGGATGGAAAATCTTGCAAAGCGGATTGGAAGGTAGGAGAATGTGCATTGGGAATTCTCAAAAGTGACTGCAGATATATCATTCATGTCGTGTTTTGGGGGAGAGTGCTTTGGGGGAACTATTAGGTAAACTTACAACAATTATTAGAATAAAATAAGGTAGGTTTTTAATGTTAATGGCTATTCATATAGATACGTTTCTTTTTATATTAGAAAGTAACGTTACACGCATTTTGTTTATACTTTATGGTCACTATGTTTACGTAGAGTAATGAAGCTTGAATTTAAAAGGAAAGAACAAAAGATTTGTTATTGTAGATTTTAAATGCTTTTGAGAAGTGTGATTAAAAATGTCCATTCTTTGAAAACAGCCACCTGGTTTTAAAACAGCATGTGGTGATTTGTAGAATTGACTTGACGGATAGGGATGGTTTCCTGTCTCTAATAGGAGATTTCTCAGGACTGCAGTTCTCTAACCTGCTTGTTGTTACAGCAATTTCAGTGTCCTATATCTGACCCACGGTTTCCCAGAGACGATGTAAAGCAGATCTGGAAGGAATGTCAGTATGAGAGCTTTTGGTATAGAGGTAAAGTCAAACACATAGACGCACACACAACACACTCTTATATTTAAACTTATTTAATTATTCCATATGGAAATTGAATCTGGTGTTTTATGTTCTGGTGTTTTGTGTTCTGTTAAAAGTGTGTTGGACTTTGTGTTTGTAATGTTTAGGATAGTTGCTTTCAGTATACATTAAGACCTTTAAGACTCCCTTCCCCACAGTACTCAGGTACTTGATAGATGTATATTCAAGACATTTTTCCTCAAAAGGCCTAATGAAGTAGTTTAGAGGTACTGTTGTGATCCAGTGCTTATGTTTAGACTGGGGTTTTGTTTAACATTTACACTGTGTT
>JAZGTK010006309.1:0-20990 GCA_036877625.1 Ambastaia sidthimunki
ACACTATATTTCTTTGATATGTGGTTGTGGGGCGCCGGACTAATGAGTGTCTATGTAAGTACACGAACTTTTGAAAAGCATGTGATTTGAGGCTAAGCTCTAACTGGCTTATTTTAAATTGTCCTTACCCTCCCCTTTTGTTGTTAGAGCGAATCAGTATTGTTTTTATATGTTTGGCCTCATGTGATTGGACCGTTCTTAACGGCACTCCAAACGAGCTCAGCAGCTGCGCGTCAGTTGACTGACAGGTACTGATGAATGTGGAAGCAAGCGCAATCTTGAGATGAATGAAAATTCGTTTTTATCTTTACTAAGATACCTGTTCGCGAGGCATTCGGATGAAGAAAAAAGGGTCAAGGATTATGGACCAGATTGACCGTACTTGCAAATTCAGCAGCAGTCAAGTGATCGCGGTCGCGCCTACACTCGGGGCTTAACAGTTTTATTTATTTATTTTTTTCCCCTCAGTTATTTGCACCCCCCCCCCAAATTTTTTTTAGCACCAGCCGCCACTGCTATTGACAGGAATATAAGAACCTGATATCTTGATGTCTTACCCATTTTTCCCATACAGAGCTCCAATTGATCTCTGTCAGAAAGACTACAGCATCTCCGTAAAAGCTTTTCAGGATCTGAGCCAAACATGCATATGAATATCCTAAAGTGGTCACAATGTAGAGGGCTTTTAAAGTCTTCCTTCAAGTTTAAAGTAAACAAACCTTACAGAGAACTAAGACTGCCAGAATACAATTTTACTTTAAGAAAAGGCCCTGACCACTTAGGCCAGAGCCTTTGTGGAGAGCAATCATTATTAATGCAAGCAAAACTGCTGACACCAACCAAGATAATTTTGCAAATGTAATCATTAGGGGGAAGTCTTCCATACAGAAACGTTTTAAAGGTTGAATCAGTGTTGCTACAAAATCATTAAAAGAATGAGAAATAGTTATGTGTCGTCTCAGCCAATAAACTACAATAAGAGCTGGCAAAAAAGCTGTTTGTAATTTGACCTGAATCTGATCTGGCTACTGTGCAGCTCCAAGCCATAACCTGCTAAGAAGCAATGTTTTTTTCTTAATTTTTTTTAGGCTGCAACACAAGCGGTTTTAAGGAAACACTAATTGCTTTTGAGTTGAGATGCAACCCAGCTATAAACATCACGTAAATTATGTTGTTTTACACATGTACATTGCAACTACATTTCATTCAGTCAACACAAATACTGCTTTTTGTAGAAATATTTATTGCAGAGGAGGTATTTTTTATGTACATGCTATCACAATGTTACACAATATAAATCTCCCAAATATCTTGTGTATGCTATAAGCTTGTCATAGAGCATTTAATATAACAAGCACATTATACAGTGGGTAGGGTACAGTTTCACTCACTATACAACTTGTAACAGTCCAATAAAGATCAAAGATTATGTTTTAAGTTCTATCAAGGGCAGTGAAACATCTGTCTTACTAATTTCGCATTATCATGCAGAAGCAACAAGAGTAACAGCTAAGACAATACCGTGTTAAGTAGTAGGAGTGTCCCCAACACACAACAGTGACGAGGCCACGCTTGGGCCCAAGTAAACAAGCTAACCAAAATGAATTCATAAATAGATAAATAATCACTTCAGTAAACTCCAAAAGCTGAACTAAATATTGCACCAAGACAATGAAAAAGGCAAGATTACCATTAACATTAACAGGTCATGAGTTGGGTGATAACATCATACTACATAGAGATCAACTCTTAGTTGCAGATGGGTAAAACTTGTAAACTAGTGGGATGCACTACAATACAACAACCATTCCCGGAAACATTCTCTAAGTAAGAAAGTTGGTCATTTTACACATCCATATAAGCATAGATTAATAACTGGATCCGGAAACGGTTTTGTTCTCATCAAGATTTGGGATGACTACAAAGTTAAGGGGCAGTAGAACTAGTTGGTGAAAGGTTCCCTAAATATATCTATAAATCTATGAGCTCATACCCCTATGAGAATGACTGAAACATTGGGATCTAAATGATACGGATGCATTACCATAAACCTAGAGAGTGCAATGACTCTTTTTTGACTATTTGTTTTGTAGTCAATTTAGTACTACATTGGTATTTCCTACTATGCAGTATTTCCTTTATCACAATATCACATGAAAGTGTACAATGCATTAGACAGATCTGATGAATTCTGTGATGTTTTGCAGTATTTTGTCTCACTCTAAAATATCTGATCTTATTTGAAAAAATTACAGAAATCAGTACAATTATATAAATTTAAAAAAATAAATAATAAGAATAACTTAAAGTTGAAACTGTAATCTAAATCCTTAGAACTAGATTTGTGGCTGAGCTTCACCAAAGACTATGTCTAAAGGGCGTGGTATGCTAAATATGACATATCGATATACAATACAAGCATAATCAATATTGAACAGATTCAGCATTCAAAATCTTCTGCAAAACAGAAATGACCCCCCTCCCCCTGTGACTCAGAAGTTACAGATTTACTCACACTATGGAGAGACCGGAATTTGACATCATTTGTTTCTTTCACAGAGAGTAAGGAATTATATTTTTACGAATGTTTTTTAACTTCTTTGGTACATATAAGATATATACATGATAAAATAATTCCACTGTATTCTTGATATTTCATAGTGTGCACACTGCAACACAGAACAAGAATATCTGTCATTACATTTAAAAAACATTTAGTTACTCCAGGATTGGGTCTTTAGGATTGACGTTGCAATCGCAATATGTGAAAGCAACATTTATACGGACATTTTACATGTAATTTGTATCAGGCATCATACTGTACAACAGTTCATGCCTCATGTGCAGGCCTACGTGGAATCTGTGCATGCAGAACTGGAATACCATTATCATTCACAAAGTTAACCTTACTTAACCTAACCTCTTTTTCTCATGTCCTACTACCTGTTTGTTGGTTAAATATTTTGTATAATTCTAATGTGTTATGCTACTGATATGGGTGTAAAGTCAGCTTTTCATATTTTGAATTTCGTATAAATAAATAAATTGTCCTCCAAAGCTCTGCAGATTCTGTGTAGGCCCACTCACGTGTTGTGACACCATTATGTACCTTTGACATCAATACAAAATGACCATATGTTAAGAACGCATACAAGATATGGTCACATTCCAACAGTAATTTAGATACATTGTTAATTCACATTTTATCAGTGATCACTAGACTGGATGTGTTTTGCTGAGCTATCGATAAATTGTCAAAATCAATAGTGAAAACAAGGTTTCTATTTGTAAATTAACTGACCAACATAAAACACTAAAAGGTTACCAGACGTGTTGAAGAGATAAACTTGAGGCTTGGGCAAGAATTTGGGACAGAATATGAAATAGAATTGAACTTGGTACAATGTTTTAAATTGTCATGAGTGGTCTAATCGTTGAAAGGAAAAAAAAGTTTTTAGAGGCAAAGACAAGTAAGCCTTAATGATTGTGCCCTACGCTGAGATAAACAATAATCTATGGTCCCATAAACTTTGTATCAGACATTTTTCTCTATTGATTCAAAATCCATTTGCAATTTTGTAACATTGCTTATAAATAAACTATATCTCATTTCTTTTTAAAAATAAAATGCTGATTCTCATCAAGTGTGTAACATGGGCAAGGACAAAGGTTTCACATCTCCCAATACAAAGTAAGACTGACAGGACTATTAGGCACATTCAGGATAATGTATCAGCAAATTTGGAAGCATTAGAAATGTCTTTTTTATAGTTAGGAAAACAAAAAAGGAGGTATGGCAGATATTTATCTCACTGCAGTTAAAACAAAAATAATAATAATAAAAAATAAGGCAAATAAGAGAAACAAGGGCAAATATTAATAGCGTTATGTTAACTGTCTTTCTAGGTATGTTTTTTTTTACTAAAGTGCTACAGTTTAGTTTTCCCAGCAGCCGTATGAATTTGGCTACCTGTACATGTGTAGTGTCCCTATTATGTTGTTGAGGTTTGAGTTCTTGAATTTATTGGATTTTACCTCTAAAAGCAAATATTTGCTTTTGCGCAAATCAAACCATAATGTATGAAATAAAACAAACCAAAACAAGGTAATGGACCAAGCTTACTCCATTACATTTCATGCTAGGTCCAGATAAAGACCATTCTATGTAACAAGAACGTGTACAATCTTTGTGGAAGCCAGAGTCAAGGAGAGGCTACAGATGCAGCTATTAAAAGAGTTAATGAGGATACATGTGATGAGTATAGGCATCTTTTATCTACATTGCACATACAGAGTTGCATAATTGTAAACTACTATTTCTATTTAAAGGTTCAACAAATACTTCAGAATCTGGAATGCCTGGTGAGTTGTTGCATTTTTTGTTTTCTTTTTTATTCCAAAAAGAAAAACACAAAAGAAAAACAAAATGTTGAAGAGAAAGGCAGCTTGTGCAACTTGATTTTCTTCACCAAATTCACCAAGTTTATATTCCATGGTGTATTTATGAAAGAAAAAGCACATACAACGAGGACTAACTAATGATTCACTCGGGTAAAATGTCATGCCTTTTTTGTTGATGTTTGGTCATCAAAGTCCCAAGGGCAGACATCTGACATTTTGATACCACTTGTAACTCTGCCTCTGGAATTTGGACTTTTCTGTTTCCCAGTAGATGAAGTGGTTCTTCTCTTTGCTTCTGTACTAGTTGTGGCATCTTCAAAATCCCAAGGGCATACCTCTGCTTGCTTGCCTTTTGCTGTTGCAACACTTGGGCTTTTCTGTTTTTCCTTTGACACAATTTCCTGACTATTATCAACATCCCATGGACAAACCTCAGCTTGTTTAAACTGACTGACAGGTCTTTCTTTAGTCTTGCCAGAGGTGAGATTTTCTTTTGCTTCTGATTTTCCTGTTTCATCATCTGCACCCTTTGCCTTCTCTTTTTCTATTTCTAATATTCTGACAGGAGATGTTCCCTTCTTTATATCATGGGTCTCCTTTGTTTTAGAAACCTGAGAAGAACACAGGGTCTTTTCAGAGATGGGACTTGAGACAGTTTCATAGCCCCATGGACACATGTCTGCTTTCGAGGATGGGTGCAGTGAGCTGGCTGTGGATTTAGTGGGCTCAGAGAGAGTCTTTGCTTTGCCATCTGTAGGTGTCGTACCCTTGCACTTGACTTCAGTAGGTAAGGAGCCTATTTTGCCTTTGATCTCAGTTGGTGTGGTGCCCTTCTTACGTCTGCTCTGATCAAGGTGGCAAGCAGAGTCCTTCGGTTTGCTCTGCACTTCCTCAAAGTCCCATGGACAGACGTCAGCTCTAAGAGCCTTAATGACCTCGCCAGATGCTTGATGTTGGGATGTTGCAAGCTTACTATTGGAGTAAGGTTTTGGTCCCATTGCTTGTCCATGGATTTCATTTCCTTCCTCCCACGAACATTTGTCTGTTATGTCTACAACTTTTTGGCTTGGATGCCTGGCCACAGAGGGTGACTGCTCTGTACCTTTCTGTTTCTGTTGTTGCTGCTTTGTCACCTTGCTGCTGTTTCCATGGACTGTAGTGGTCTGATCTGGGGCAATAGACACATGTTTCTGAACCTTGTTTTCTGAGGGGGTGGGCAGGTCCTCCACTTCCCAAGGGCACACCTCTGATAGATCATACAGGTCTTTCCCCTTAGTTGGTTCTGAGCAAATTGAGGGTTGACTTCCACTCATCTGTTGCTTCATTATACCAGTTTTGGCAGCTGTCTGCTTGTACTCCACTGATTGACTGACAATCATCTTTGGATAACCCTCCTTTTCCTCAGCTTCAGCCGGGGTCTTGGCATCTTTGTTCTTTTGATTAACTTTCTTTGTTGGATCCTCTGCAGCTTGGGCCTTTCCTGTTAGACCAAGTGTCTTCTCTTTGGCACTGGCAATAACACTCAGAGACTTCTGCAGCATGGATGTTCTTGGGTGAATTGGTTTCTTATCAGCTGTCAGATTGTGGGCACTAGCTGACTTGCATACCAAAGGAACTGATTCTGTTGACTCACTGGCTGCATCAATCTTTTCAGAAGACTTCTTGACCAGCTTCTTACCCATCAGGGTTTCAAGAAGTGAGCCCTCTGTGGTTGTGACTTCCATCTTGTCAGTTGCTGAGCTACTAGAATCCTCACTATGGTCACGAACATGGTCATAACTGCTGTGGGATTTTTTAAGAGAGAAAACTTTGCTTTTTAAGGACTCATCTTTGGCAGGCTTTACAGAGTGTGATGGGTCAAAGGGGTTCTTCCTTAGGACACAGATGCTGTTGCGGTTACTCCCATGATCACCCAGGTCCTTGTCATCGCGGCTGCATTGGCGGCCCATTGTCTCTGGGATCTCTGTGATGCGCCTCATGAGAGAGCGTCCTAGACCTTTCTTGGAGCTGCGCTTCTTCTGCAGGTGAGGATTGTTGGCCAACATCTTTTTTCTCTTATAAATCTCTAACTGGGAATATAGTTTCTTCAGCTCTTCCTGTGGATTTGAAGACAAAAAGGGCCATTAATTGACAACAGGTCAAGAAATTAGAAGTGTTAAAATTAAACGATTCTAGTTACAGCAAAGCACACGCTCTATTGCACAGAAAACATGCAGAACTTGTCGTCATATGCAACTACAGACAGTGCTGTTAAGACATTAGACCAAAACAACATGCTGTTTCACATTAAATAAGACAGGACAGTCTGGGACGGTGTCAAATATGAAAATTGTGTGTTTTATTGTTAGGTCTGAAACAGCCTCTGAAGAACATTGATGCGTTTAGTGTGGTCTTGTTTTGAAGTCATCAGCGTTTATTATCCCAAGAGCAGGACTTAATTATCCCATTAACAAAATGCCCTTCCTGTAAACAAAATTTGAGTCTTTGGTGAGAGACTTCTTCAGCTCTAACAAACAAACAAAAACCTCTGCTCACGTTGGTACGTTTTTCCCAAAGACTGTCGCAAGACCTTACGCCACAGCCATTAATAGAACTTAGCTGGCCCATTTCCTCTGGTGTCTGCAATAAAAAACTGCCATGGCTCAGTATGTTTGTCAGCTAGGACAAGGGGTCAAAAGATATTTGCAGATTATGAAATGTCAGTTATTTACTAAAGCAGGAGGGAGTCAAGGAGAACAGTAAGACAGCAAGGGAAACAGGCACTTACACGAATGTCCTCTGGGTCCAGACTATGCTCACTCCAGGCAGATGTAATGCTGCTGTTCAGGTATGACCCTGACCGCCCCATGTCCAATTCATCTTCATAGGCCTCTGTAGCAATGTCATCCCTTAGATGTGTGCCCGCAAACAAGAACTGTGGAAAAAAATTAGCATTTAAAAAACTTAAATCTTTAAGTCTAAAAAGCATGTCATATTATTTACCTTTTTTATTATTATTTACCCTCATTTCACTGCAAATCTATATCTTGTAACATTCTGTGTGGAACACAGAGGTAAATCCTGAAGAATTCTGATGCATATTTTTCCCATACAACAATTGTTCAAAGTGACTATACCTGTCAAGTTCCCAAAGGACCATAGAACAAGTGTGACTATTTGTTTTGTTAAACCTATAACTAAACATGGATATGCATGTCTGAATATGAATTTTGCAGTCTTTATCAACTGCTGTTGCATTGAAAATAACTGGTTATTCAGAAGGAAGCTTCTTCAGAATTTTCCTTTGTGTTCAACAGAACAGTGTATGGCAACCTGAGGGGGGAGTACATAATGAAAGTATTTTGATTTCAGGGTTCTATTGATGTATTAATGGCCAATATGTAAATTAACAAATTAACGATGTTTACCTTTGGCATAAGCAGTAACCCTAAAGTTACAGTCACCGTCAAGTGTGTATGAGCAAAGAAGAGCATCAGCATCCAGTCTGGGTGCAGTTCTGAGGCAAAAGTGAACCTGTGATTTACAGAAGTTTATAAGTCATAATTATATTTATCTACATTTTACACAACCACTATAATTTCTGTAGAATGTAATCTGGGTATTGGGTAAATTGGTAAAGTAACCACTTCACAATACAACACACAAGGTGATACATATACATTTTTAATTTACTGATATCATAATTTAAATATTACAACTGGATCACAATTGTCTCTGCAGCAAACACATGAGAGAGAACCAGTATATCCATGCAATCTCCTGTGTGATTTGTGACAATCTTGCCAGTATGACATCTCATGGCAAAAAATATAATTATCTTAATAATTATAAATTAATAATAATTATCTTTATAATAAAGACATAATTTAATAAATTAAAAAAAGAAAAACAACTACAGAATTCCCAGTGTAATAGTATATTCCTCATAACTGTTAAGCAAGATTCAAAAATTTAAGAAGGAAGTGGGAAATGTAATAATTTGGATCAACAGTGAATCCCTACTGTTATATATAGATTTGCAAATGGCATTTTTCTGTCTTTCTATGCTGTCAGCCAAAATATATATTTGTAATTATTTTAATATTTTATTATATATTTCTAATGAAAAACAACTTACAAACAATAGATTTTTTGTTGTTAGTAATTCAATTTCATTATTTACAATGCCTCATAGAATTAGTTCATTTCCATGTAGAGAAACGGAATAAGAGAAATACGTCCTGAACCAAGAAAAAAACTGGGTAATCACTGTTGCGCGCTATAGAATAAAAATTGCAACTTAATCCAGCTTTGAAGCAGCACATAGCAGATGATTTTTACTCACTGTTCTCCTCAGCAGACCTTGGTGATATTTATAGCAGTCTTTTTATCTGGGTTCAGACTACACTCTCACTTTGATTTAAATAATGCTATGCAGGATCATTAATCATTCTGCGAACCCATTCAGTCAAAGGGTTTCCCAACAAGACACAATAAATGCTGAAACATAATTGTATCATCAAAGTGTAAAATGAACTTCCATTAGTGAAGCACATAGCATCAGCTATTAAGAAAGTTGTGTGTCAAAACATAGTGAGTTGACTTTGTGTCCAATTTCTAAGCACCTGTCTATATATCAACCAAACAGCTTGTTTTAACAGTGGCATATAGCTAAGCTAATAAATCAATAGGAAGTACACATAAACATGGAACCTGAAAGTGTACATTTTAATAAATGTTTTTTTCAGTACTGTCCAAAAACATTTATAGTTTTTCCTTGTCTTAATCACTTTTTTTTGATGGAGAGAAGTAGGAAAGGGATTGGCAAATTATGTGGCCCATATGAGCACCACAGTTAAATGTATCAGAGCATGTGCACTAAGCACAAGCCTTCAATATATCAGGCTGATTTTAAGCCACAACATATTTATCAACATATTTTTACTTAAACATATTTAACATGTGTATTTCTGTAGATTCTATCTGTACTGTGTCGGGACCTGGGACCATGTTTGCAGTGAAGTTAGCCGTTTCTTCCAGGTCTTTTTAATCTACTTTAAAACTCCTGGCCACTCTGTGCCTCTGAGATGGCAGATGCACTGCTACAATGAATAGCATGTTCATGCATATTCAAGGAATAAGAACTATTTCATAAGTTTTCCTTTTGCTGCCGTTACATTATCATCTGTGAGGTAAACCAGAAAGGATCAATGTCACTACCGGGACTCGAATTCGGGTCCCTGGTGTGACAATCTGATGCTCTACCACAGAGCCACAAAGGAGGCAGTGTTGGACCCAAGTGAAACACTCCAGGCAAAGTTCAAAATAAACAAAGTTTTTATTATAATAATCAACTGAGGTTCTTCTCTGATCCAGGAATATATCTATATCTATATCTATAAAAACAAAAAGATTGAGCAGCTAGAGAACCTTTCTCAAGACAGGGAAGCGCTTGGACAAACGGGCAATAACAGCCACAATTCACAAAAACCAAGCAGGGAACAAACACAACTAAATACTCAAAAGAAAACAAGGCACAGGTGGGGCAAATGATACTAATAAGGACACAGGTGAAGTAAATAATGTAAACGAGAACACACAGGTGAAGCAAATAATGTTAACAAGGACACACAAGGAAGAACTGAGGCAGAGGTGAGCACAGGGGGGCCTCTAGAGGCACGGAGACGAACTGCGGGGAAGGATGCTGACAATCAGTGTATCTAGTATAGTAAAACTATAGTTTCTCATAATAAACTAATGATTGACTAATGATGACATTTTATTACTATTAAACAGTGGATAGATGCAGTGTGGCAATGCAGCAGTTCTGAAATCACATGCCTGGCCTTTGGAGTCAGCCTTCTTTATCCTGTGGAAGAGTTCAAACTATGTCCTGCTTGAATAAGTCCCGCGTTACAGGCTCTGAAGCCTTAAACTGAATTGGACACAAAAATATCAGAATCTTGAAGAAAATATTTCTTCCTGCAGCCCGTGTCATTCACATTATAAAACAAGGAATAGAACATCCATTAAGATGCTTTAAATATTTAAAAACATTTAAAAACAGAGATAGGGTTTACTAAAAAAATGATATTCTCAAAATAACTACAAAACAATTACTTTCAAATTTCTCATGCCTCCTGGCACTTCACTTACAAATGGAAAAAAACCCTTAGCTGTAAAGACCAGCTTAAATCAGAATGAATTTAAATTCATTTCCAGGCTGGTTTATGCTGGTGATTGCGCTTTGAGCAGGTGGAATTTCATAGCCATTTTGGTGATGCTGGATGACCTGGGAAGTCATAATTCCCTAAAGTTGGATAATGTGTTTCTGATGCACCACTCAAGACGTGGTATAGGAATCTTCCACCAGCTATTGGTGGCAAGGATAAAATGGAGCCAGTTCATATATGTTCATAGATGATTAGGAAGCCATGATTGATAGAGGCCAATTGGCAAAATGGCCAGGATGTCAAGGTTACACTACTACAATACAAAAAATGCCCTTTTTATTAACATCAAAGACAGTCAGGATCCGAAGTTTTATTCGAATATATGCCTTTGTAAAGCCATTATAATACTCCATTATAATACTGGGATATTAGGACTCACTAAAGACAGTTAATTTGTTAGCATCCTCATTCATATCAATGGCAATCACTTGGCTGGTACATTTACTTTTGAGCATGTTTTTATGCCAATCATTTGAGCTGTAAATGCCATCTAACTAATAACTCTGGAGTGTCAGGAAAAATATGAAAAAGGTCCTGATAAACTTACAGCACTGTATGGCTAGGTCACCAAAAGAACGCACACAGTTTCACCTCTTCCCTAGTGACCACTAGATAAGCATTAAGGCATAGTAAAAAATGATTCACTTTATGCAGCCATCATTGGCATTTATAATATATTAAAATGTTGTGATTGTTTTGAAGCTGCAGTTATTGCATCTAACTGGCCCAAACCAAACCCCCACTCAACTAGACCCACAGTGAACACAGGGTGCAGAGCCCCTTCCGGCCTCATTACCACGTCTTTAGTAGCAACCCTGGCTTTCCCCAGAAGCTCTCCCATTTATGTGCTGACCAGACCAGGACAATAAATTTATATTGTCAACAAGGATGTAAAGTTAATTTGTTGGGTAAAAACAGAATACGCACTGCAGGATTTCTGCCTCAATTTTGTCAACAGAGATTGTAAAATATTTAGTTGTAAACCAAAATTCACTTATTGTGACACAAACAGCAGACATTTGCCTTTGTGATGGTATTTTGGTAGTGTAAGAAATTTTGGGCCACATTTCCACAGTGTGACTGCTCCTGTGACACCCGGCTATTGAAGTGTCAGTAGGAACACAGAAACTAACAACATAATCAACACGCCAGCTACCACCAACATCATCTACATGCTGATTTCTCTGTGTATTTCAACACTACCCACAATTCAAAATCAAGGTCCTCATCAGAGAGGTCTCTGTTACCATGACACCCATATTTGGCCTTTACACAAGATGTCACTGGTTTACGTGTAATAGCAAATTGTCTACAGCTGGTTATAAAGAGAAGACTTTCTAGTTGAGGTAAATAAGTAGTTGAGTTGTAATTCATTCCAGTTCATCAGAGCACAACAAAATTTGGTCTCAGAATAAAGACGCTGACTGTATAGTTTTTACAACAAAGTACTTATTATTAGCATTCTTTATGATACTGGATGGACACTGCTAAGATCTTTCGTTGCAATTTACATTTCTACAATAACAACTGTTATAACAAAAGTTCTGATTAGAGGGTCTTTCTTTAGGATTATACAGTAGGTATTCCTACACAAAGCATGACTGTTCTTTTAAATTCAGTTCAGATTATACTACAGAAGTATATATAATTGCTCAACCTCTGAGCCTATGGTCTGTCTAGAAAGGTTATACCTTATTGTTACAAATCATTTTCTCTATGAAGAAAATTCATACCTCATAGAGAGGTATTTTTACCTACTGTTGTGCTCTGTTTACCAAGTCAAATACTTACCTTATAACATGGAATAAGGCAGAGAGGATGAGCTCATTGTGCACTGCAATGGCCATGTAGCGCGGCTCATGAAAAGCTGAGGGGACGGTCCTCACTGCGTAACACAAATACACACCCCACAGCAGGAAGAGGAACTCAGCTGTTGGACAGAGGCAGTCAAGAGTTAATACCCAACTGACCAGTCTTTCTTGTTCAAGGTCTACCTGAGAATGAAGTGGCTGTAGAACCCTTTCTGTTACAAACCAATATGACACTAGACTGAAAACATCAGCATGGCAAAGGGAAAGAAAAGGCATTCAATAATGCAATAAAAGTCATAGGAATTGCCTGTATTCTCTGGACACTGCTTGACAGACAACTGCAAATGAAGATGTGGAAAGCCAGTCCAGAGTTTTATAGATCTCCCATCCCCTATTGGCACATCCCATACAATGTCAGCCAGTAAGCCTGACAGACAGCAATAAACATCTGTTTCTCCCCAGTGAACATTTGTCATCATGAGTGTGACATGTTATGGTCCAAGTGTTAGAGCAGCACATTCAGATCTGCCCTGTATTAGGATAGGACATCAGAACGAACATTTGTGCTGGGTCCTATTCGTGCAGCCCTGTCAATTTGGTCTGTGAGTGCCACTGTGTGTCTGCTATTAGTGCCAAGGTAGCCTTGATCTATGACTTCCGTACCTGAATTTCTAATATAATGAACTGTAATGATCTAACACAATACACCATTTGGACTAATGGCGGAATAAAAGCAAATAATCATATTGCTATATCTAGAATTAAATCACATTTTTACACTACACAAATCAGGATTATGGGTTGTCCCTTAATTATTTTAAAGTCATATTAAAATAAATGATAACAAATTATATGTAGGTTAATGTCCTGACATTGACAAGGAGCATTGTTCTGAACTTTTACTTAAGTTTAGTCACCTCCTTTGACTGATTATCCGAGAACTAACTTCATTTTTCTTTCTTTACAGACTCTTTTGTTTACCCTATTCCTAAAAAGTTGTACTTGAACTAAGACCTTATCAAGCTCAAAAAACATATGATGCACACCAGATGCACATATTATCTGGGTATTTCTTGCCTACAGTTTCATGAATATTGCAGGTTCTGACCATCTCATGTTTTGACCTATTGCTTTCTGTATGCATATTCATACTTGGCTTGTGTGACTTCAATATAGTAATCTATCCCAGCTGATACTCATAAGGTACCAAATCTGAACTCACCCACAGCTATCATATAGTCCCAACGGTCCAGCAGACACAAGCTGAACTGTAGATTATCAGTGGTGAAGCCCACAGTGATAAGGGCGAGATGTCGGTTTGGGTTCTGACAAACAGCAGAGGTCCAGGCTATTGCGAACCACAACACAATGAGTAGGATGACACACAGTAGACGTAAAACTCTCCAGCTGGTCATGTAGGGGATTCGTTGGGCTGTACGTGACAGGAACACCTTAAGAACTCTACAGAACAGTGACAACAAACATTTTATTATTACCATCTTCATATTGGAACTTATTTTAAAATAGCTAATCTGCAACTTTGTTAGTCTGCAAAAAATAAATAAAATAAATTGGCATTTAAAAAATATTTTATTTCAGCAATGTGATGCATTTACAAAATAGGATACATAATATATGTGGTAGTAACAGGGTCAGTTTGATATCACGTTGACTTTTAGATCATTAGGCATAATGATAAAAAATATAGTTTTGACTGTGACCTATTTGTTTTATTTCGAAGTCTGTCGAATTACAGCAAGTGACTTCCAATAGATTGATCTGCACTTCCATTAGTATTTATCAGCTTGTAAAGGTTACTGATGATGGTCTGAAAGAATTTCTGAGGAAGAAGAATTTGCTGTTCAAGTCTGTCATCAAAACTACAGAAAGCTCAGATAGCTTCTCAGACATGAATGATATCACCACAAGTCAATGATATGAACGGTCATACCACTTGCCACTATTTTGCACCTTTTAAATAATCAGAAGATATTGTTTCTTTTGTTATTTACTATTTTGAAACTCATTGCATAGTTCATCACCATTAATACATGAAACACTTTTTTCAGGCCTTAACAATTTTAATACAATTGAAATTTAATTTTTAAGGTTTAATATTACACTTGTACTATATAAAAAAAACCCTATGTTTAAAATGTGTCAAGACCATATGTTTTTCACCACATATAAATACTTTATTTTCTTCTCTGCTTCATTTTCTGTAGACCACACCCTCACAGCCCACCAAGCAGGATGTTTATTTGTTGCTTTGTCATCTAAGCCATTCAATAAAATTTAATAAACTGTGGCCATTTTGTCCTAAGTGACTTAAGTTATTTGTTTTCCCACAACAATTTCAAGTAAGCATTTCTCTGTGTACCTTAAGGATATAGTGAATCTTTTATAAAGCGTACTTTAGCCCAATGAAGTAAGTGTGGAACACACAGCTCTGACACTTTAGAAGATGCTTACTCTATTGGGAAATTAGAGATAATACAAACTTTAACTGCGCTTAAAAGGATATCACAAAAACTCAATCAGAAGATGTTAATGCTGCAAATCTACACAGGGAATGAAGCCATTACATTAGTAATAAGAAGTGCGTTAATGGGCCAGTGCAGGTATGCCAACCTTCTTTATAGCATCTTAAAGAGATAGTTCACAGAAAAAAAAAAACCTGTCATCATATACTCACCCTCAAGTTGTTCCAAACCTGTATACATTTAATTGTTCTGCTGAACACTATGGAAGATAATTTAGTAAATGTTTTTAAACAATTTTGGGGCACCATTGACCGTCATAGCATTTTTTCTTACTTTGGAAAGCAAAGGTGCCCCAAACTGTGTGCTTTACAAGCATTCTTTAAAATATCTTTTGTGTTCAGGAGAGAAAATACATTTAAACAGATTTGAAACAACTTGGGGAGAATAAATGATGACAGAACTATTCATTTAAGGTTAAGCTTATGGTCTGTATTGATTCTGATTATCAAATATAATAGGGATAAGAAAGCTATAGTTGTCACACCCCTGTCAGACTGTTTTGGTTTAGCTTTGTTTTCACCCCCCATGATCTGTCTGTTTTGTTTCTCCCTTGTTTTTGCCCATATTTGGTTTTCCTATTCCTGTTAAGTTTAATCACTTTCACCTGTCTGTGTTCCTTTAGTATTCCTATTTAAGTTGGTTTCTGTTTTGCATTGGTTGTCCGGTAGCAACTTTAAGTGTCATCGTTAATGTGGTGTGGCTGGTCTACGGTCCTGGTTTCCTTGTTCCTTGTTTCCTGGCTCCTTGTATCACATTTATGGATATTTATATTAAACATGTTTGAAAAGGATATTCAACGTTGTCTTTTTCCTTCGCTCCAGAAGCCCACACGCAGCAATCGTGACAATAGTATAATG
Source organism: Ambastaia sidthimunki (assembly GCA_036877625.1). Lineage (NCBI taxonomy): Eukaryota > Metazoa > Chordata > Actinopteri > Cypriniformes > Botiidae > Ambastaia > Ambastaia sidthimunki. The sequence continues at coordinate 15,825 of JAZGTK010006309.1, forward strand.
TCCTCTTGATGTGTACACATGTACAAGCAATATGCTTCTACATGTTGCCCCCAGATTTATCATGTAAACAGATCCAAAAGGGCCCAAAATGCTCAAATGCAAAAAGAAATGTTGATTGTAGCCCTTGTGAATAATAATATTGCAGTTATACAGGACAGTCAACAAACAAATGCAAGGTGGGACTTATCCATTTGGAGTTGATTGGAAAAGTGGCTGATGAGGATTTTTGGGATTGGCATGGGAGTTTTGATATCCTGTTAACTTACTGAAATTATAGCCATCAAAAAATGCCAGAATTGTTTTAGAATTTAGGAAGAAGTTAGAATAAACTCATGCAAAAGTTCACATTAAAAAAATTCTAAATAACTTTTATTTGCATTTTTATGAACAAGAATGTACAATATCTATTTACACATTAGCCAAATATTTTCTGTGCATCACTATAGAAAGCACTTTAGCAATTATGAAATCCAGCAAACCTACCACCTCTCCAAACTTTATTTATTCTAGATTCTAAAATGGCAAAGATCTCAGTGGATACAACCTCTTTCGCCATATTAGGAAAGTGCAAGTTGTGACATTTAATAACTTTGTGGACCATGAGTCATCCAGCATGTGTGGGTGCATTATTGTGTGCATGTTGGCTTGTCTAGATGTGCGTACCTATTTCTCAGAGGCAACAATCTCCAAACTATCACAGTGTGTCATTCTCTGGTTGCATATGTCATATGAGTCATTCGATTCAACATCTCATCCTCGACATTTGTAGGATTATCAATCAAATAATCTATTGCCAACACTATGACCAAATAACAGTATTCAGTAATAACAGTATATGTAGTAATGTAATGAATGTTACCTGTAGAGTTTGAGGGTGACCGTTCCATAGACTGTGGCAAATCCGAGCAGACGTACCCACCTCAGCAGGATACAGCGGAAAACACTCGGCTGGAAGTACAAAATCACCACCTAGAAGAAACAGGCCCTCATTTACATTCATTCTGACACTTCATATATAAAGATTTTGTCCTTTTCCTGCTGTTTGGTCCTTGTTTAATGGTGAAGGGATGTATGACTATATGTATAATGATATATGGAACATCACTGTTAATGTCTAAGAGCTGTTTGCAACCAACAAGTTCCAGCTTCAAAAAATGAAATCAACCATACATTTTTAACTGATTATGCCATTCCACCCTACAAGCAAACTCTATGGTCTACTAGTCTATCCATCTTTATCTGTCACAAAAAAAACTAACATCTTACACAACATTTCAGAACATCCGGCTCTTCTCATGTCCCCACAGAAAGACAGTGAATGAGAGAGATAGACAGGCACCGGACCCGAACTGCAACTGAAGCAGAATCTCACAGCTATGCTGCTCCCCTCCCTCCTATATGTGCAAACAGCGACATGGTGCTAAGTGTATAATCTCATATTTTCCTGCTCATTTCTCAGGAAGCTCTATTATTGGATTGATTATAGAAAAATGATTCTGGGATGAAATGCTTTAGCACTCTTCTGTCAGTAGATAAAAACTAACGACAGTCATTAACATGTAGTGTGCCATTTCTGTGTCATTAGAATCACCAATAAAATTGCACAAATAATGGCAAAACAGTTTCCAGAACACTCTTTTTACACTCTTTGAGGGAATAAACCAGTGGATTATGTTGCAGTTTAGAAGTGTAGTTTAACATTTATAATGTTTTACATTCTTTAAGTTTTTTGCTTGCACAATTTCACCAAATGTTTGCTAAAAACAGTTCTTGTTTCCTTTAAATCTAAAAAAATTTAATTTGATAAAAGCTCAGCAGGGCTACATAATTTCTCACTACAGGTAGCTTGTGTGTTTGTGTAGATGTGGTTTGAATTTTTGTATATGCAGGCTGTTTAAATCCCAGCTTATACTAATAGTAAATCGAGAAAGTAAAAAAAAGCAAAACTTAAAATACAAAGTTATTTAACCAGCAGCTAAACAAACATTTGCTAGTCTGAATGAATCCCAAATGTAATCCAGTACCATGCAGTGAATCTTTAGCTATTTGTTGTAATCTGTTGTGCTCCATAAACTTCACAAAGTAAAGAAAATGTCTCAGTTTACGTATGTAACCCAGGTTCCCTGAAGGGAACGAGACGCTGTGTCGAAACGCTTTCGGAACACCTCCAGCTTTTATGTACTCCGAATCATGTGACCAGGAAGCTTAAAAACACAGCTTAAAAGCGCGGAGCAAACCGGTAGCTTCGATAAAGGAAGCGCAGGCGGGGGTACCGTAAGACGCTGCTTCTTGCTCCCTTCAGGGAACACATACATACTGAGTTACATACGTAACCTGAGACATTCCCTTTCTGGAATTCGAGCTGCGTCGACAAGACCTTCATGGTGGAGTGAGCTAGTCCCGCAGAGAGCCGTTCCTGCAAGAACTCCAGAACTGCAATAATGGTGCAGTTAACTGGGTCCAGCTGGTGGTCTCTGCACCAAGAAGTGAAGAGTTTCCACTTCAGGGCATACAGTTTCCTCGTGGAGGGAGTTCTGGTTTGGAGGATGGTTTCCACAACCTTAGTTGAGAGACCAGAAACTACGAGTTGCGCTCCCTCAGGGGCCACACCCATAGCCTCCACAGCTATGGGCGGGGCTGCACGATGGCGCCCCCTGCCTGAGATAAGAGGTCCTCCTTAAGGGGATCTCCCATGGTGAGCCGTCCAGCAGCCCCAAGAGAGTGAGGGTGAAGAGGGAGGAACTGCTGCCATAGACTTGCCAACAGCACAGGCGGTATTGGCGAATAGCAGTTCCAACACATCCTCAAACGTGAGACCCTTGCCCTCATCAATCTCTTTCAGCAGGTCGGCTTGGTATGCCTGTAACACTGCCATGGTGTGCAGGAAAGCACCAGCCTGCCCTGTTAACCGTGTCCCCCCTGCCCACCAGCGCTGCAGCGGTTTGGAGAGCAGAGCCAGAGCCTTAAGACCGACGCCATGTCAGGAGACAGATAGCAGTTAGTGTCTGATCAATCCAGGGCATCGACCTATACCCATATACGTAGATACAGGCCAAGTATGGTTTAGCAAAAACCATTTAGAAAAACGGTAGGCTCCGCTGTGGAGGTTCATTCAGCCATAGCCAAAGTAACAACCTCCAAAACTCCTCATATTGCGGGGACTGAGAGGACTCATCAACGCTCTCTACATCCACTTCATCCGCGGATGAGGGGCGGAGAGTCGAGCCCTCTCCCCGGGTAGGAAGCCTAGAATGGGCTTTAGAACCCAGAGAGAGAGCACAGAGAATCTGGTGGGTGAGGAGCTTGATTCCCTCTGGCAGATACATCTGCGAGCACCATAGCGGGGCCAGCGTGCGAGGAACGCTAGCGAAGGCTCTCTCCTCAAAGGGAGCCTTCTGGGAGTAAAGTCATCGCATTGAAGCCCACTTACTAACGGGCAGTCCGCTCCCTCGAGAGGTGACTGAGCGTGCTTTGCTCCCAAACACACAACGAATAAACCACATGTATCCCACCCGTTGATAGTCTTTCTATGGCGGGTGAGGAAAAACACACGGTCTACAATGCTGAGTGTTATGCTCTACCCCCTTTGTCTAGACAGACAAACAATGAATAGACAGACCATTTTTTTTACGCAGAGCGCTTCGTTGAATGACAGAAGTTACGGGTTTGCTCAGCGCATGTGCTTTTAAGCTTTCTGGTCGTGACGTCACCCCATCTGTGATGTATTGCCCCCGATTGGACAGATTTTACACGTGATTCAGAGTGCATAAAAGCTGGAGGCGTTCCCAAAGTATTTAGACGCAGCTCGAGTTCCTGAAAGGGAACCAAACACTACTTTAAACAAACAAAGGATAAGTAAATCTTTACCTTAACATCTGTAAATAGACCTAAAAAAAAAAAAAACAACAGCAGCCTAATGCCAATTTATTCTCCCTTGGTGATTAATATTGGTAGGCAAAATAATGAGCCTTAATGTTAGTTTTTTTTTACTGAAAGTGTCTCATAATTGGGGAGTTACTGAGATAAACCGAGTAGCATTTTACTAGTCATGTGTCATGTGATCCCAACATGGCAGCCACCAAGAGGTGGGGCCACCCTTAAGTAGAACAAAACAGTTTCTTCTGCTCTATATGAGTCTACATAATTTTAAACATATTTATATAAAATAATTTCCAGTGCCGGCAGGTAGCAACTGAAGTGCCCTTGAGCAAGGCACCTAACCCCCAATTGCTCCCTGGGCGCTGCAGTGATAGCTGCCCACTGCTCCGGGTGTGTGTGTGTTCATGACTTGCAGTGTGTGTTCACTCCTCACTAAGGATGGGTAAATGCAGAGGTCACATTTCGGTTATGGGTAACCATTACTGACAAAAACCTGTCACTTTTACTTTTCCCTTTAATTTCTTTATGTGTAAAACTGTTTAGCAGTGGGAAAGAAATACCGCCTGTCCCTTTAAAATCCAGAGTGTTGGTGTGTGTGGCAAGAGTGTGGTGCATTTGTCAGGGGAACATCTAGTCGGCCAGTTCTTAATTAGAACTGAGAATATCACATGCCTTCAGCAAAACTCACCACAGTTTTAACCAGTCATTGACAAACCATGCAAGACTAACACTTTGCATCTCCTCACAGAAATAAGATGCTGAGTAAACAGCATGACTTTCAAAGATTACTTTACTGTCAACATAATATTCACTTCCACAAGTGACATCACTGTTGAAAGCTCTGAAACCTGTACTTACAGGAGTAACTCTGGTGTACTATAGAAATGAATACAACTGCAATGTGTTCCTAGGACCTGAAATGTGTCAGAGAGCAATGTGATTGCAACCAAATTATGCAATGCAAAATATCTTTATATTTGTATTATATGAATGAAAGTGATAGATATGATGAAATGAAATATATAATTTTCTTAAACATTAGGGAGTTTGACATTGACTTGATTTAATTTCATTATACTGTAGATGTATTTTCTTACTACTTACAAGAGGGCATGTTAAACTACATACTTCTATCGTTAAATGGCTATACATAAAAAATAAATGTAATGTTATTGTCAGAAATGTGGCAGCAATAAGTTAAATACTTTTATTACAATTAGTCATAACTTAACTGGCCATCTATTCGGTGGGGATGGGCTCCAGCTCCCCACGACCCTGAGAAGGACA
>JAZGTK010006310.1:0-18697 GCA_036877625.1 Ambastaia sidthimunki
GTGGGATCATGCAGCAGAGTCTGATGAGTGACTGGTGAGAGTGTGTGTGTCTGTACACTGGAGTTTGTTATTGATGGGAATGTTGTGCTGTTTGTGATGTTAATCATTCAGCACTGATCAGTGTGATGTATATGTGGGTGATCTGGCTGAAAACCACATTTGAAGCAGCATAATATTGGCCTGTCCTGATGCCACAGCTGAACAACTGATGAACAATCATCTGATCCAGAAATCAGACATGCCCGTGTATTAATACAAATGCATGGAAGCAAGTAGTAATACAATTATCATGATGAGGTCTCAGCATTTTGTGTACTGGCATCATTTAATAACCACGTCAGAGTAAATACTGTATGAAAAAAGTGTTTCATTTCAATGTTATAATTAAATCCTGTAAATATTGTGTTTCAGTTTATATTAGCATTAAATTGGCTGTCTGCTCTACACAGTTGTTACTGTGTTATCTGATGTGTGTGTTACAGGTCTGTGAGTTTGACGTCTCTGTACAGTTTGCTGAAGGCCAGACTGTGTCCATATTTCAACCTGTGCTCGTATCAGTTCACTGTGCTGTTGTATGAACACTGCTTATCTGCTTATGCACTGCTTATGCACAGTTTATCATGCAGTTTATCATGGTTAACAGTGTCTTGACTCGTGGTGAAATCAGTCTTATGTTTTACATGCTGTTCTGCACATTGTGTGTCTTGTGTTCAGGAATAGAGTTCACACTCCCCCTGCTGGAGGAGAGGAAGAAGAGCAGAGATCAGTCTTCATCTGAGAGCTCTCAACAGACCGACACTGAAGATCCGGCCCGCAGCACTGCTGCGTGAGGGCAGATAAACGCAGCATGTTGTGTATAAGTGTATGAGTTTACTGTATGTCAGTATGTAAACACATGCAAAGCTTTAGTGATTCTCTACTAAAATGTAAATATGAATGCTTTTGTCATGGACAGTGAGCACAGTAAAGATGAAGACGAGGATGAAGATGGTGGATTTTCTTGGTTGAAGGAGATGGGCGTCCAGGACAAAATCAGGAAACCTGATGCTATTTCTATTTAACTGTATCCTCTGTTGAGCTGAGCCGTTGCTCGGCACTTTAAAATATTATTATAAATAAATAAATACTAAAAATGCAGTGAAATGTGAGTAAAATCTTGAAACCTGGTTATGCAGGTATTAATTCCCAGTATAAGTGGTGTGAATGTGGCACAGGGTTAAAAGTGACCCCAGTTAATATTTTCATGTGTAAAGTGGTTTCTGTTTGCACTAGATTCAAATGATCTTCCTGGAATCTTCTATCCGCCGTAAGGAGCACAGCAAGGTTTGTCTGGACCACAGACCGGATTCAATGGTGCTGGTCCAGGGTTTGAACACCTTCAGAATAAATTTATTTACCGAATAAATTCCTCAATGCACTTCAAAAAGTCTCAAAAGATGTAATTTCATTGTCTTGGTGATAATTAACAGCAGTTTTTGGGAAGATCACTGGAACTCACTGGATGGAAAGATGCTTTATTCTTAACTGTTTTATCTGCAGTGAGAAGACAGAGTACCTGTTAACTTTATTCCACACATGCAGAAAAAACTGGATTCTGTTATTCAGAATGTGATGGATATGTAACGTCATACAAAATATGCAAGTTTATCTGGAAAGGTGTGAACACAGCTGGTTCTGCTCAAACATGATGTGATGTCAAATATGATGCACTGTGGTTTGATGTCTGCTGTTATAACAGAAAGCCTCTTGACTACAGGCTGATGCTTACATTGTTTCTATAGCAACTGATGTTACGACAGACCAAACACTGACTGAAGAAACAGACCAGATATTAACACCAGCAAAAGTGCATTCAGTACAGTCAGTCCAAAGATTCAAACAGCACATCAGACACCGTGTGAGCACACACAGAACAGTGTTAATAACTAACCTGTTGATGTGTTCATTTGATCTGTCTCAAGTCCATCCTGTCTTGACTCTGTGGCAGGTTCAGAAGGTGGCTCATCTGTCTGACTGAATCAAACACATTTTATTATTTGTGGACTCAATTACCCAATAATGACCCCATACAAATGTTTAACAGCCAACTGTTTATCAGAACATAGAGATACATAATCAGATTGATTTTATCCACAAAATAAGACACACTGATCATTTGTTTATTCTTTAAATTTATTTTTTACTTTTCGTTTAGATCCATAACCACAGTTTACACCACTATACTACAATTAATTCAGTTATATTACCTAATATTCATTCAGTTATGTTAACCAATTCAGTCACCCTTTCAGGTCACTTTTCGCATGTAACTAAAATAGCCTAGCTAATTTTGATTTTTAAAGTAAAAATATTCCATCATGTATTTTCTCCATTATTATGAGGCCTTTAAAGCTACATTATAACTGCACAGTTGCCTAAAATAGTTTTACATGAAATATTCTGTAGAATGCAACACTGCATGTCACTGTTTCACATGTCAACAACTGTGTCATTTTTACTGTGGTAAAACACAAAATATGATCCAAAAGTATTATTTTTATTAAAATAAGTCACAAATCAAGTATGAAGCGAGTTTGTCATCATTTGTTTACGCTGTTATTTTTGTGTACAGTTTCTTATGTGCATTCTGTCACTACTGTAACTACACTACAAGAATACCATGGTAATATACCATGCATTAGTATTCTTTAAAGAATTTATTGAGAACCACCACGTTTATGCAGCACGTACAGTAAATATGGTGAACATGAGAAATGGAATCATTCACTATATAGTACATATCCAAAAACTGATATTATAACAGCAGCTGAACAACAACTGCAATATTTTCTGCATAGTAACGCACATATGACAACTAAATGTGAGTGAAAACAACAACAATACACAATTCAGTCATTTCAAAATCATTAAATGTTTCACGTTGAGTGTGTGTATAGCGGTACATCAGTACAAATTACATACAGAACAGCTAATGTTTGCCTAATGCTAGCCTGCTAACACATCGACACGTTTCTAAAGAAACTCTCGCGTGGTTTCACGTGTTCTGACACAAGTACAAGATCGCACCTGTTATCTCGAGTTTCACCGGCGATTTCTTTCATCTTGTTCATTACAGATTTCCTGAAGATCTGCTCGATGCTGGTTGCCATCACAACAGAGTTGTTGTTGAGTCCGCCGGTACCCCAGCGTGCGTCACAGCGACGTCACGCAGCCAATGACAGCCGCGCAAAACGCGTCCTACAACAACAGCAATAATTACAACCTCAAATTATAGCGGGTTAAAAAGTTCAAATTAAAGTATTTTTAAACAATATTTCTCTGTTTGCTGCTGGACAGTTTTATTAGAGCTTGTTAAAGCGCTTGCATTTCTAAACAATAAAAGGGATTATTTTATGGGGATTACATTAATCATTCAGTAAACTTGTTTGAGACGGTGAATTAGCTAATAATTATTCTGACAAGTCTGATCAAATGTCTTTTTATTATTTTTATTAATTGACGCACTCAGCACCGCGTTGAGTTTGCGGTTAATGTGTCAACACATGACCGATACTAACAACAGTTAACTTCCGTTTCCTCTTACCTCTAGTTGTCCAGTTTGTATTAATTGATAACAGGACATGATAATAATATTTAATTGAGCTGGAGCGATCAACATGAACGCCTCGCATTTAGCATGAAGCGTCACAATGATTTAATGAGAGACCGGCAGTGTAAGTAGCTTTTATAATTCAACACTAATATGCGCTGTGATTATATTCTTGTGTCATTTTAATGTGTTGTCAACAGCTGATTTAAACGATGTCTGCACAACACTGTATTTGGTTGAAGGTGTTATTATGAGGGAGTCACTGGAGTTTTGCAGATTTGAATGAATAGGATGTTGTTAGTGATTCACAGATTGATCGAGATTAGATCAGTTGTAAATTGTGCTTGGAAATACTTGACTAGCTTTTGAACTGCTTTATCTTATCTGTGTACTGTTTACTTTTTAATTTTCTAAACACCCAGTCTTAAAACCATTTCAAGCTGATGTATAATAAGTTACAAAATGTACAATCGATTTTGCAATGCTTTTATTTTTTTAATATGTTTGGAACTGTTTTCTACGGAGAGATGTCCAAATATCATATGACATTTAATTAAATCAAAAATGAAACTGTAAAGCCTAATAAAAGATTTAATTACATACTATTAAAGACAGTTTTACAATCGCAAATGGTTTGTAATGGACAGCAGACGTGTGAAGACAGATGTTTCTCGTGCTGAAAGCTCTCTGTAGATGACAGTCAGCAGCTCTCCTCTGAAAATCATGGTTGAGACAGAGAAACAGAAAGAATTCAGCAAGCATCAGCAGTTCTCCTTGAACTTAATAACTGCTCAAAGTTCAGAGATGTAAGAAGTAATGATTCACAGTTATATAACATGATAACGTGTTATTGCTTCACCAGTAAAGATACAGTATGTTCACTGATAAGAGAAAGTGTTGTAAGTGCTGTAAAGTTTACCAATCCAGAACATCTCCAGGCATGATTGCTTGTGTTTGTTGGGGTGTTATTTTACAGTGTAACTGCTCTCTTTTAGTGTTCAGGTCCATCAAGGAACTTTCTAAAGTACCTTGTCTGTTTAGTTCAGCAGAAATCTCAAAAGTTCAGCGCTGTTCTTCTCTGCATCTCTGCCTGTGGATCCAGCAGCTGTCCAGTTCTGATGTCCACTAGAGTGACCTGAGAGTTCTGAGTCCCCTGCCTCATCTCATATGCTGAAGGATTGTAGACTGTGGACACCAAAACCCTCAATTAAACCTTCTCTCTGGATTATAAATGCTAATCATTTATGAAGATTAGGTCATTGCTCAAAATTATTTTAAGTACATTTTCTAGTGTTAGCTGGTTTCATCTGGTATCTCTGGCCAGGCTGAAGTTTCCACCTGACTAGATGACATAATCACAACCCCTTTCAAACCAACAAAACATACCAATTTGGCCAGGCTGGATGACCAGCTAAACAACCTAGGCTGGATTAAACTTTCTTTATGTTTGTTTTGTATTTTGTCAGCAGGGTTCTCAGACTTACAGCCAGAAACTCTTCTGTTCATTTCTCCAACTTCCTCCTTGACCATGCCAGTGTTCAGGTCCATCAGGAAGCGTCTAGAAGGTTCTGTTCCCTGCCTGCGGCGTTCAACAGGTACTGGTTCGTGGTTCTCATTGTGTCCAGAAGTGTCCCGACTTTCCTCATGCTTTGGACCAGAAACCACTTCCCATTTTGCTGCTAATAAAAATCACAGTAAACGTGTATACACAGATAGCCACTGAGGTTTATCTTAAAACCTGATGCATTAAAGTCTATTTAAATTGAATCTCCAGTTGTCAGGTCCATGAGGTACTTTCTGAAGGGTTCAGTACCTTGTCTCTTCAGCTCAGCAGATTTCTCTCTCTGCTCTTGTTTGTCTCCAGCAGAGTTGTACTGCTTTCTCATGATCTCATGTGTTCTCAGTTCTTTCATGATATGTGGTTGGTGCTCAGTGCCTTGTCTGAACTCCTCCACTGTTGAGGAATCACCACAAAAACAGGTCATAAGGATTTTTAATCTTGAAACACAAGAGAAAACATGTGAGAAGGCCTGAAACTCTCACATGGCGCTGTTCTCCTCTGCATCTCTGTCTGTGGATCTAGCAGCTGTCCAGTTCTGATGTCCACTAGAGTGACTTGAGAGTTCTGCGTCCCCTGCCTCATCTCATACGCTGAAGGATTGTAGACTGTGGACACCAAAACCCTCAATAAAACCTTCTCTCTGGATTATAATTGTTAACCTCTAATGCAAATAACTGTACAGACTTACAGCCAGAAACTCTTCTGTTCATTTCTCCAACTTCCTCCTTGATCATGCCAGTATTCAGGTCCACCAGAAAGCGTCTAGAAGGCTCTGTTCCCTGTCTGCGGAGCTCAACGGGTACTGATTTGAAGTTCTTTGTGTGCCCAGAAGTGTCCTGACTTTCCTCATGCTCTGGACCAGAAACCACTTCCCATTTAGCTGCTAATGAAGGTCATAGACAATGTGAGTGCAAACTGACCACCATTGAGGTGTCTATATGCCCTGGTGTGTTTCTTTATGAAAAGACCAACTCAGACCAGCATGAATTTACAAACTGGTCAAGGCTTATTTATGTGGGTTGGAATGGTTAGGTGCTGGTCTAGCTGGTAGATCTGCATAACCGTGCTGTTCACCAGCAAAACTTAGGTGGTGAAGGTGGTCAACCAGCAAGGTCTTTCTGTTGAAGCTGTTTGACAAGGAAGTTTTTCTGATTAAGCCTTTTTAAATGCAACTTAAGTTGGTTTTCAGTTGTTAACCTCCAACATAAACATCTAATTTATATTTAAATGTGAGACTTACAGCCTGCTACTTTACCGTCCATCTTGTTTTTGTGTTCCTTGAGTAGACCGATGTTCAGGTCCATCAGGAGGTTTCTGGATGGTTCAGTACCATGTCTGTTAAGTTCAGCAGAAATCTCTCTCTGCTCGTGTTTGTCTCCAGCAGAGTTGTACTGCTTTCTCATGATCTCATGTGTTCTCAGTTCTTTTAGGATATGTGGTTGGTGCTCAGTGCCTTGTCTGAACTCCTCCACTGTTGAGGAAACACCACAAAAACAGGTCATAACGATTTTTAATCTTGAAACACAAGAGAAAACATGGGAGAAGGTCTGAAACTCTCACATGGCGCTGTTCTCCTCTGCATCTCTGTCTGTGGATCCAGCATCTGTCCAGTTCTGATGTCCAATAGAGTGACCTGAGAGTTCTGCGTCCCCTGCCTCATCTCATACGCTGAAGGATTGTAGACTGTGGACACCAAAACCCTTAATTAAACCTACACACAACCTTCTCTGTGGATTGTAATTGCTCATCTTTGATGCAAATAACTGTACAGACTTACAGCCAGAAACTCTTCTGTTCATTTCTCCAACTTCCTCCTTGATCATGCCAGTGTTCAGGTCCATCAGGAAGCGCCTAGAAGGTTCTGTTCCCTGTCTGCGTAGCTCAGCAGGAGCTGGTTTGTGGTTCTGTTTGTGTTTCACACCAGTATTCATTCCACTTGAAGGTGCTATGCTCTTCCAATAAACTGAGTTTTCCTTCAGTTCATCTTGGATCAGTTGTGGACCTTTAACCATCCATTCACTGTTCTTAAACCTAGGGAGATCTTGCAGTGGTCTTCCATGGATACCTGCACACACAATCCTAACGTCAGAACTGAAACCTTACAGTTTTGGATCTATATTTTTATACCAGCTAGGATATTCCTTTATATGGTAGGAACACCTCATATATCCAATAATAAGATATAAGTTTATATAACACGTTACATCTGACAGATAAAAATATGACAATGTGCCATATACATTGTCCAAAATAACACAGTATGTGATGACATGGGTTAAAGTTTACAACTCATATTTCAAATTTACACCAGGGCAACAAGGAATGTTAATATTACAATAACCATAATTTAACAGTATTATAGTATTTGGTGTAAACTATGGTTACCATGTTTCCTGTTGAAATCACAGCATAAGCATTTCAAAAAATGAAATAATCTTACCAACTACAGCAAACAGGAGCAGAATGGCCCTTAACATCCTGTAAAAAAGGAAAAAAAGTAGTTTGGTATAATTTGATTTTCATGATTTTCACTAGAGTAACTGATGATCACACCCACCTGTGATGGTTTTGTTTCTCTGCAGGTTCCTCAGTGCTGTATTAGTGACTAACCGGTCTGCTTGACTTCTGGAGTAGAAAGTGTGTGTGCTCTGAACTCCTCAGATAGATAATAACCCACTTCAGAGGTTAACGTGTGCTTGTTATTCTGCCTGTTTTAATCTTTGACACATCTTTGATAATGTGCCCTCTGATCCCAGATCTTCTGACACATGACACAGTTCAGCTGATATTAGTGTCTGTGCACCAGCACTGTACTGCTTAAATACAGGTGCTCATATAACACTGGTATGAGAGGAGTAATTATCAACTATATCTCAAATCTTTTAAATGAGATTTCATGAGAAATGTCTTAAGACTTTTGCAAACTTAAGAGTCTTTGTTTAGAGATTCTCGAGATGAAATTTAGAAGTTACTGATATGTGTTTGAGCAAATATTAAAAGATTGAATGAGCTTTGAGATCTCTTTTAGTGACTTCTCTGGGTGTCCTAAAGGTTTGTTAATGATTCATGCGGATAATATGTGTTTTTCAGATGTAGAAATGATCAGTGGTTATTGGTCCACAAAGGACCCACAGGCCCTGTGTGTGCAGCCACGAGTGTTGATAGAAATACTGTAAACTGGTTTGTACAGTATCACATTCAGGTCAGTACAACTGTTATGTATGAAAATACATAAATATAAAATACATAAATATAATTTATACATAAATATATAAAACTGTTTTAGCACACTATGCTGCATTCGATCCAGATAAATTCTGTACTTTGTTCTTTGAGTTGTGAGTTTGTGACAGCACCATCAGGAAGTGAAAGATGTTGGACTATCAGAGAGAGAGAAAGAAAAACGTTTTTGACGTGTGTGTGTGTGTGTTCAGCTATCGAGCATGTCATGAGGGGTCGAAACACGCATCTTAACTGGCTGTTGTGTCCTCATGTAATTGTGTGTTTATAGCGCCAGAGGGCAGTAACTCTCTGAGCAGTGTAACCCAGCATTTTCATGTTAAATCAATCTGGAAGAGTTTAAAGGGTTTTTACAGTGAAACAGTATTCAACAATATTATCATGCTCTAAATGAATAAAATAAAGAGCAAATGTAAATTAGCTGCTGGGTTTGACATTGTCTGAAGAAAATGTGTGTAATTCATTTTGATGTTTGCTCAGGTGTTGCTAGGGTGTCAATAGGCTGTTGCTTGGTGCTCTAGGTGATGGTCAAGCCATTGCTTGGTGGTTGCTAGGTTGTTCTGAACAGTTGCTGGAATTTTCTGGGTTGTCACATAGGTAGTAACTAAAATGTTGGTTGGTTTCTAGAATGTTGTTGGGTGTTATTTCAGAGGGTCCACCTCCACATCTCTGTTTTCTTTAGATCAGCTTATGTCTCGGGCCCTTTTTTTTATTTTAAATCAATGAGATTTTTTTTAACAATTTATCTTCCAGAGGGTAAAATTCATAAGTCACGGCTCTCCGCAAAACAAATGATTTGAGATATGATTTACGCCCATCACGCTCTCCACATGCTCTCTTTCAAGTCTAATATTAAATAACTACTGCCTGATTTTACAATAACTGCACTATTTTCAGTCTTTAGGATTTACTGGAAACCATAGTTGCCATAGTGATATTTCTTAAAAAAGTAAATCAGACAACAGTTGTGTAGTTACTTTCATCAGAATCCTGTTCTTGTGCCATTGTACTCTTGTTAAGAGCTCCTAACCCGGTCAGATATTCAACAGAAATGTTCTCTAATTAGTCTTTAGTAAGTGTCTGTTTGTGGAATACTAACAACCTGCTGATGGTGCCCACCTCCCTCCACACACTTTATTTATGTGTGTGTTTGAGCTCACAGTGGTGAAAATGTGAGAAGACTGCAGAAATCTGCATTTATTGTCTGTGAAAGGTTTATCAGATTATTTAAAAGACTATTTGTGTTTATCAGAACGTTTCTCACATATGTTCTGTGTTGTCAACAAAATGTGTGACGTGCCTCTGAAGTTAATGCTTTTTAAAAGTGGATATTTCTTTAATTGGAAAGGTCTCTCATTTCACAGCTGCCCAGGTGAATTTGGGTTTGACTCCATTCATTAAACGTTTTTTACCGCCACAAAATAACCAGGATTAATTTAAATAATTCCCCTGCCAATAGTAACGGCATTAAAAAATACTAGCATACATTTTTTACTCGATGCTGCTATTCTTCGTTAATTTGTTTTCCTAGGACAAAGTGTTGCATATTTGTTATTACTAGCAAACCAGTTAGATATCACCCTGTCTTTTCCTCATGAATTTCTTTTCATTTGGCTCCGCCCACCTCACAAGAGCTCCAGCGTCTTTCCCCACCAAACTGGCTCCGTTTCCCACCAGGACACCAGCACATGCTCTGCCCATCAGTGCAGCCTCAGAACCTAATGATCCGAACGCTGTACTCAGAACATGGAGTTTGTCAGCTGTGAGTTTAATGTACCAGCACCTCACTGATGTAGTGCCTGCTCTCACATCTCAGAGTTTCACCTCAGCCTGTACAGGTGGAACTTTCAAACTGATCTCAGATCTGTTTACCAGTGTTGACTAATGTCTGTGAAAAACCTGGAAAATAGCAAATCAGGTCACGCTCGAGTATGTATCACCAAATGAGGACAGCTTTCTTTTTAATGATCTGTTAACTGAAATGCCACGAAAGCTTTGAAACACTTTGAGAGTGTTTTAAAACACAGAACGGATGAATGATGCACTTCAATATAAGTGACAATATAATCCTTTGATGCTTGATGTAAACTAGATGTTGAAAATTACAATTGAGCTGTGCTCCATTTATAGGAAATATATATGAAATGTATGTTTTTTGCTTTAAAGGAAAGACCTGAATCAGATCTGAAGACCAGAACATCACAGACCTGAAGATGGGACGTTTTGACTTGGGCTTGTAAGCAACCACCCAGAAGACCCTAGCAACCGCATAGCAGTGTGCTAAAAACACCCAGAACACCTTAGCAATCACATAGCAGAGTGCTAGAAACCCAGAACACCCTAGCAAACGCATAGCAATGCGCTAAAAACATTTCTGAATTTGTACGTGTTGTGAACGGCTACAATAAGGAATGTTTATCTCCGGGTCTTTTATCACAAACAGGACATAATCCAGTGAATCACAGCAGAAACGTTTGTTTTGTCACTCTCTGGACTCTTGCTAATTCTATAGTCTGAAGTTTGTAGTTCTTCATTAAGATGTTCCTAGAATGCCAGTCAGTTTTAGGTCTCGGACTCCACAAAAACCTTCAGATGTAAATCAGTGAAGAAGTGACTTTGGCCAGTCGATGTTTCTGTTCTGAAGAGAAGGAGAGTGAGATTGGTATCTGACCTTCAGGAGCACAGTGGAAAATGACATTAAGATTTGAGGTTGACCCTGTTCTCTGCTGGAGTATTGAGAAAATGAGATGAAGGGCCCATGGGTGAGACTCCAGGTTCTGAGGAGAGACCAGCACAGATGAAACGAGCTTAGAAGAGGTAAATAAAGGTATTTCCACCGTGAAGGAACATATCAGTGACTGTGTTTGAAGGCAGGACTGTTGACAAGCATTGTGGTGGTAGTAATAAAGATTGAGAAGCAGGAGGAAAGGAGGACACTGTCTGGATATTTTTCTCTGTCTCCCCCTAGCAGTAATTAACTCTGGCCGGCTCACTCCATAAATCAACACCTGTGAGACCTTCAGCACAGGTTCAGTTTCCTTCAGGAGCATCATCAGAAGCCACCTCAAAGCACGAGGCTTCTGTTCTTCTGTTGCTTTGAAGTATAAATAAAAATAAATTACTGCTAAATAAAAAGTCTTCCATCATTTACTCACCCTTACATCATTCAAAACCTGTATGGCTTTATTTCTACTGTGGAACACAAAAGTCTCATTGACTTTGCATCCATAAAATTGAAGTCAATGGGTGCCACTGTTGTCTGGTTATCAACATGCTTCAAGATATCTTTATTTGTGAACAGGGATATTTACAGTTAAAAGAACAGGTTTGGAGTGAGTACAGATAAATGATCATGTGGCCTTTATCTTCAAACCTATCCGAGACAGACACTGTAGAGCGAGTGTGTTGTCTGCATTTTCAGGTGCTCGGCGTGACTGTTACCTTCAGAGATTATGATGGAGAACATGCCCTCCCTATTAAATTCAATCAAAAGCTACTTTAAACCAGATTTTGGCTGTCGCTCAAGCGCAGATGATGGTGCTCAAAGCCGTCCATCCTGTGGTCGATTGAGAGTCTGTGTTTGATATGTGATGGGACCTGACAGGCCTCTGTTAAACTACTGAAGATCTCTTGCGTGAGTGCAGAGTGCTTGTGAAACTGCAGCAGCAGGCAATAAATCATCTGTCTGCGGATGACAGTTGTAAACGAGCGCTCTGATTGGACGAGACAAGTACATCACTTTGTGTGTTAGGTTCTTGAGGCTGTGCCACACATCTGCACATGCAACTCATCAGACAGCTCTCTGATTGATGACGACATCATCCTGGTCCAGTTTGCTCTTCATGCCCGCAGAGCGTGACGTCTATCTGCAGAGATCTCCAGTGAAGAGTCTTTCAGTGTGTGTCAGATACATCACATGCTTGATTGAATTTTCAAACAAGTTTCTTTTATCTTGAAACCTCTTTAATCCTCTCAAATCTTAATTTTAATAATGATGGTGCCTTTTCAAAAGCAGCTGTTCTTAATAAATGTAATGTAAATGTGTAAATAAAAAAAAGTGTTTTACAATATTGTGAAACTCAATTTTTTTGTTTAATGAATATTTTAACTAAGTTGACTGATGGCACCTTTCTTTTCAGGAGTGTGCTGTTAACTTTTCAAACAATCAGATGTTTTACTTGAACAAGAAAAAATGTTTAGATTTCTGTTGGCTGAGGTGCAGGGGTGAGACTTCTTTGAGCTAGTAAACAATAAGGTAGCGGTCACCCAGATCTCCCACAAAGAAAAGCAGTAGCAACCACACAGAACTCTCTTGATTTGACTTTTATCAGTGATTGTGCTGAAATTTTCACAAACTGTGTTTTACAGGCACGTCTGTGATAGAAACACCAGAGGTCAGTCCGCTCTGTGAGAACATGACAGCAGCGTCAGATGACACCTGGTGTTTGAGTGCTGGCTCAGGACAACATGATCTGATTCAGGTCAGACACAAAGACACTTTTAGATGAGTGCAGGAGAGACATGAGATGTTCCAGAGAACATCCATTCATATATCACCCCACTGACAAAACCAGAGGAAACAGCAGCTCATTTCACTTGCTGGATTTTCTTGTTGCTATTTGAAAAACAAGCTGATTGGCTGAAGAGGGATTCTTACTGTAGTATATGTCTGACGTCTCCAGGTTTAGACTCCAGCATGAGGAAGTCAAGATTATAGGGTTTGTGTAGCATCAGCAGTATTTAATAAAACATGGATTTCAGTGGTTGTCAACAGATTCTGTGCAGATTTAGGGTTGAATGAACTCATAATATGGTTACATTTGAAACTTTGTACTGGAATGATTGTTAGATTTGTACAGGTGATAAGCAGTGTTTTGTTAAATATCTGTCTGTCTTGTTCCACGTGTTCTTTAGACATCTAAAACGATCATTTCTGCAGTTTGTGAGTTGTCTAACCAGCTCTCAGATAATAATATAACACATAACAAGCAAATCAACTGAGTTCAGGAGGATTTTAGGGGCTTGTATCAAGTCAGAGTCGCACAGTTAGCAGACACAACCAAAACTGTCACCATACTTTTTTGTCTTTATTTTTAACACTATAAATTGTTTTCATGCTTTTAAACCCAACAAATCTATTTTTATTAGTTTATGTTTATTAGTTTAATTAGTTTATGCCATAAATAAATAAATGCTTTTGATTTATTGTGGTGTAACGCAGAGATAGTTTTAGTGTTTACATACAGTTTGTATGTACCTAAGTTTATTGATGATGATGGAGAAGATGCTTTAATAACGGTGTTATAGAAATGCTGTCACAGGTACACAAGGGTGAGCGGGCTTTGTGCTGGCTGGTTGTTATTGGCTAAAAAGTGGCCACTCGCAAGACTTTTTGATGGTAAGTTTGTGCTAAACTCACTCATTTCTGCTGTAAGTTGCAATAATTGTGATGTTTGTGATTGTGAAGAGTCGTCCAGAGTATTTGTCCAGCGATTCATCTGTCGTCTCTGATATCATCAGAACTGTGATTTTCATTTCCAGCGTCTCACAGACACCTGAGAAGTGTAAATACAGTTCATTAGTGTCTGCACAGGAAGGTCACGGCGTGGGCCGTGTAACATTTCACAACTCTGCTATCATTCGAGCGCTTAAGAAAATCTGACGCACAATAATCTGCCTCACATCAGCGGATCTGTTACAGTATCACTGACTGTTTGCTGTTCATAACAGCCTTCAGCAGAAACACAATCACTTTCTCAGACCGCAGATGAATCAAAGGTGAGGTGGCTGGACATCAGTATCCTGAAGGAGGACAAATGTGATTGGTGGAGGGTGCAGAAGAACACAACAGGCAAGATTGTGTGGTGTTTAATTTCTGCTGTGTGTCAGAGGTGAGAAACTGCAGCACTTTGTTTGGAATGTAGGAATGTAACCGTTCCCCAGTTTACATTTCTCATGAATATGGAAAAGGATGATTCGCTACAGCTAAACTCTAAAAATGATGAAGGATGATTCGCTACAGCTAAACTCTAAAAATGATGAAGGATGATTCGCTACAGCTAAACTCTAAAAATGATGAAGGATGATTCGTTACAGCTAAACTCTAAAAATTATAAAGGATGATTTGCTACAGCTAAACTCTAAAAATTATAAAGGATGATTCGCTACAGGATAATAAAAGTTTGGAAAAATTCTAACAGCCCAACACTTTTTGAGTCACTCTTCCAGATATAGTTCTGATATTAAGCCACAGACCATCTTTAAAATTCATAAGTAAATTTGTACGTAATCTGCTAGTGTTTTGTGGTGGTTTATTTGTCTCAACAAACAGAAACTTCAAATTTATAAAAAAATACATTTAAGACTTTAACAATGTCTGTTTAAGACTTTGTTAATGGATCTACGCATTGAATCAATCATTAAATGTTGAAACGTTCTTTTTGTGACGTGCAGTAAGATGTTGTCAGCAGGCAGCTGAAGAAACCCCATTGATAACCGTGTCATTTCATGATCATTTCACAGCAGCTCTTGTCATCAGCTCCTGGTTTCTGTGACACTGATATAAAGACATTCATGTTTCATCTGTTCAGTGTTTCTGTTGCTTCAGTGCTGCTTTGCACGACTGTTACTATAGCAATGCCAAAGACAGCTGAACAGAAATGTCGGCCAGTTCTAAAAGATCTTACAGCAGTTGATCATATTTCATTCATTTTTTTTGCTTTGGTGCTTTTTGTTATTTGTTTTGGAGCTTAGAGAAAACATCAGCATAAAAATGATGCCAAACATCTTTTGTGTTTCACAGAAGCACTTTGGGGTGAGTGAAGGACAGTATTTGTATTATGTACTGAACTATTTCTTTGAGTGTAGACTTTCTTGTGGAGGTCGAACGGTTGAACCGAACTGTATTAGAAGATCTTTAAGCTGTAGGAAACAACAGCTTTTGTAATCTGTTACTTGCCGTTAGGTTACAGTGAGAAAGATGATGAAATCGGCAACTGTAACGCGATTCTTTGTGCGCAGGTCAAAAACGCTCCATCATCTGCTCAGCGCTGCAGACGAGTTTTTAACTTGCAGGTAAACGAGAAGTTTCAGATTTCAAACAGCATTATGCAACATTTCTTGAATGTAGGCGATTTGTGTGCAGTTGTGTGATTATAAAGTATCAGACTGCAGAGAGAAACAAACCTCTCTCTCCAACTGTGAGCAAAGAAGCTCGTTTTCTGCGTTTTTCTCTTTCTGGTCTCTCTTTCTGTCTTTGGCTTTGAGGTGTAAATGCGGAAGCGCTATCGTCTCATCCTCTCTTATCATTTGTAATTGATGTTGTCAAAACCACATGAACTGTGTCTGAACTGCTGCTGTATTTCAGTCTGAAATGAGAAATAGGTTTGTTTTCTTTATTTTAGATTGCACCAGTGCTAGATACGTTTGCCTAGAACGTCTTGTGTGTCACGTCTGTATGAAATATTAATAAAACTGTCCGGAGTTTAGCTGTAGCGAATCATCCTTTTCCATATTTATGAGCAATGTAAACTGGAGGACGGTTACGTCATACCAGCTAATGAACTAATACACCATGTCTCCGGGGTGTTGTTGGTGGTTGTCAGGGACAAGTTGTTATAGTACATGGGTACAACAGTGTTTCTAACTATTTTCAATGTGTGGCTATTCTGTTATTAGGATTTTTTGTGCGGTTTCTAGGGTGTTGCTATGCAGTGTTATGATGTGTCAGCTTTGTCTCAGATGGGTTTTTTTTCTAAAATTCCTCAGGACAGATAAATTAAGATGCTTGTAGACACAATAAGGTTATAGATCTTTATTTAATTTTTATTTAGTTAATCTGAAGATTTTTGTACATGTAGAAAGTCTAGACAAGACACATTTGACAATACTGGAACGTCACAGAAGCAGAAACTGTTCAGAAAGTCTCAGATTGTCTCTGTTTAATCTCTTTAAGCTGTCTAGAGGATTCTGTGCTGCAGTATTTACTGGGTTTTGAATGAGTTTAGCATTCTAAATAATCAGTTTGTTTTAAATGAGCTTCAATGTTCATGGCACCTGTAGGTTAGTGAATCGTTTATTCAGTCCAGTAAGATGCTTTTGCTCTTCTGTCTAAAGCTTCAGTCTGCAGAGAGGCTTTGACTCAGAGTATTGTGTAATTAACCAATTAAATAATTCACAACCTGAATAAATAATGTCGGAAAAACACTGACATTTCTCATCACATTGGCCATATTTGTTCCAGGAAAACCTCTGTTTTTGTGTAGATTTGTTTTTTGTGTAGATTTTTTTTTGTGTAGATTTGTTTTTTGTGTAGATTTGTTTTTTGTGTAGATTGCTTCATGGCTGCATTAGCGCGGGACAGCTTCTGAAAATGAAACGCTCTGCAGGCTAAAATGAGTCTGTGCTGTTAAAACCAAAGTCATCTTACAGGCTGGAGATCTGACTGCTGAACTGGCTGTTTATAATGGAAGATTTTCACTTTTGTCGTCGTGGAAGACTGATGAATTGTTTGGTTGTCGGAGGAAAACAGATCGCGTAGCTCACATCATATGAGTTCATATATATCTTTGACTTCAATGGCAGACTCAGCAAATCTGAGATGTTTGAGACGTCAAAGAGATCTCATCTAAAACTTCTAATGTCTCAGAGAAACAGGATACTTCAGCATATTTCTCCATTTGCCCCTTTACGTCAATGCTGAAATATGGTAAGATAAATATCAAATATATTGAATCAAACATATTGAAGAAGAAATTATTTTTCAATTGTGAATGGTTAAGCAGTTATTTCTTGTATTTTCTTGTACACTCTTAAAAAAGTGCTTCATAATGACAAAGAAGAAGTATTTTTGGCTGTATGGTTCCGTAAAGAACCTTTAACATCTATAGAACCTTTCTTTGTTAACCTTTGTAAAACAAAAAAGTAAGAAAAAATATTTCTTTTAAGAACCTTTGTCTGAATCATTTTTTTGGGAAACCAGAAATGGTTCTTCTATGGCACTGATTTGAAAACCCTTTTCGAAAGAGTGTAGATGTTTTCTTTACATACGTTAGTGGCAGCCAGTTCATTATTTCAGTTTTATTTAAACTTATACTAAAACTAACATTCCAAAATAAAAGACACTATGAGCTAGTAAAACAGCTGCAGTAAAAAACTAATTGTTGAATCATGAATACTGTATATCTCTGTTATGTCATTGTGACAAAAGCTTTGGGGAATATTCCGTTGAGTAAAAACTCATTTCACACTGTAATCAAAGCCCTTCTGAAAGAAACCCCCTTATCCTATAAAAGCCCTGAGAGATGTGCATTAAACATCTGACAAATGTCTTGAGAGATGAGAGGGATCGTGCAGTTCAGCTCAGCCAAAGATTCATTTGTGAAGTGGAGAAACAGGCT
Source organism: Ambastaia sidthimunki (assembly GCA_036877625.1). Lineage (NCBI taxonomy): Eukaryota > Metazoa > Chordata > Actinopteri > Cypriniformes > Botiidae > Ambastaia > Ambastaia sidthimunki. The sequence continues at coordinate 17,789 of JAZGTK010006310.1, forward strand.
CTTTCTGGTGGTTGAAAAATACCCAACAATTTGAAGTTTGACTGTACTATAACTCAGCCAGAGGAAACCGGTAAAAGGCTTTCTGGCTATTTCAGGTTCCCCGTCTCAGGTTAAGGAGATTTTGGTGGTGGTGCCAACACTCGATGGACTTCCATCCCTCATCGTGATAAACAAATTAATCACACTGACTATCACCATCAAATCAACTTTTCCATGACCACACAGGTGTGGGTTTCTCCAATCTGTTTTCAAGGTCAAACAGTAGGAGTTTTTTTCAAAAGTTTCCTATTTGTGTGTATATGTGTGTTTTGTGTTTGTAAGTTCAATCAAATTGACAATTCCAGCCTCAGCTTTTTGTACTATCTTGCAGGAATGCAGTGATGATGGTGGATGAAGAATTTTGCCCTTCACTGCTTGGAAACAGAATCAGTGGTGGTCATGTGTTACGTGATGAATCGATGAACACTGGAGGAGGACAATCCACACACAGATCAGAGCTGATGTAGACACAGCTGATGAGCACTGGAGGAGGACAATCCACACACAGATCAGAGCTGATGTAGACACGGCTGATGAGCACTAGAGGAGGACAATCCACACACAGATCAGAGCTGATGTAGACACAGCTGATGAACACTGGAGGAGGACAATCCACACACAGATCAGAGCTGATGTAGACACGGCTGATGAGCACTGGAGGAGGACAATCCACACACAGATCAGAGCTGATGTAGACACGGCTGATGAGCACTGGAGGAGGACAATCCAAACACAGATCAGAGCTGATGTAGACACGGCTGATGAGCACTGGAGGAGGACAATCCACACACAGATCAGAGCTGATGTAGACACGGCTGATGAGCACTGGAGGAGGACAATCCACACACAGATCAGAGCTGATGTAGACAC
>JAZGTK010006311.1:0-20989 GCA_036877625.1 Ambastaia sidthimunki
TGTATAGTGAACTACTCATCCCTTTATTATGTACATAGGATGTGATTCTCAAGATGCCAGATCTCAGGGGAACTGAGATACCTTGCTCTCCTTTGTGCCTGTCCCTGGCCAGCTGGATTCTGAAGATTTCCTCCTCAAGCTTCTGGTTCTCCTGCTCCACAGCCAGAACAACAGGGTCAAACAATCTGTGAGGAGACTTCATCCCTGGGGACAGGAAACAGACATATGCCTGGGTCTTTTAAAAATACAGCCCCTAAAGCCATGCTTAAAAATGTATTGTAAATAATTTAGATTAACAAAATATCAAGCCAAGTTGTTTTTGTATGTTTTTTTCGTAAAAAAAAAAAAAGATGTTGGTTGGTCTGATATTAAAATTAATACCAACCAGTTTTAAAACCTGCTGGTTCACAAATTTTCTCAAGCTGTACTTTTTTGGGCAGTTGGAAATGTAAAAGTAATATCAAAAATGAGATATTTTGAAGAACATTTTTGTGCAGATGCCCCTTGGCCATGTGGCGATTTTGTACTAAATGCCATGAAATTCATAGATTTCTTGATTGTGTGATTTAAGAGTTCCCCAGTACTTTCTGGGACCTCACAACACAACACCTACATTACTCACTTTTCCCTTTTGTCCTGCTTTCAGCTTTAGGTCTTGTCTGTTCCAGTGTCATAGCTTCTGCTTGAAGTTCATGCATATGGGCAAGAACCTCTGGATCAGAACCACCTGACTGCGTATATGCAAGATGCAAAGCTCTGTTACAAAAAAAGAGGACACATGAAATTGTGAGTGTTTAAGCGATTAACCAACATCTTATGTGCTGTATATGGCTAATCTGCTCCAAACGGTTGCTAAGGTGTTACCAAGAGTGGTTGCTAGGGCTGTCAGAATGACAGTTGGGGATTGCTAGGTGGTTGCTAGGGCATACTGGGGCCATGCTGTGTGTTAAGAACCAGTCTAAGCAACTAGCAATTAGTTAGCTAATCAGTCTTACTTTTTGGATTCAAATTAGACCAGTTTACCTTTTCATGTAACTGACTAAAAAGTAAGGACCAATCTTGAAGATGAGATGACTAAGACTAGTCTAAGCAGTTTATGCAGCTGGTCCCTGAATAGTTGCTGGTTGTTTAGTTGTTTTTAATAAAATGTTCTGCGGTATAATAAGGGTTTGCTGGTGGTTACAAAGTCTTTGTAAAATTCTCTGTAATATTCTGGTCCTTCCTTAAATGTAAGTATATAAACCTTTCATTCCTGCATTATGTTTGACAATATTCGTAAACCTGATTGCTTAGAAAAGTAACAGCACACCTCTGTTTAACAAGCCACATGATTTGAAATTGCATTAATGTCTCTAGTAAAAGCAATAATATATTGCTAAATAGTTTATTGCAATATTGCTAAATGAAAACAAACCTTATTTGGGCAGAGAGGGGACCATCCACAGAGATCAGGTTAAAGCTGATATGTGTCTTCTTGTCCTCTGGTGGGTTAGAAGGCACCTCATTTGAATTAGGCCTGGGACATCAGCACGGTATTACTAAGTATAATTGTAAACATGTATGAAGCAACTGACCTTCTCTGCAAACTTTCTCTTGTCTTCTCCCCTCTAACCTCTTCATTGAGCTGAAGTGAGAGCTGAGCTGATGTAACATCTCCTCGTTCCTCTGCTCCTGATATCTCAGCTCATGCAGCACTTCCTCTAGATGAGCTGTCCTGTCACGTCCTGCCAGCTCTGCCAGCTGCTGCTCGATCTCTAGTCAAACACATTTAAACACATCATCAAAAGAGTCAAAACACAGACATAGAACTGAGGATTTTCCTTTAAAAATACATGACATGTTTCACCCAATTACAACACAAACTTGTAGTTGCAAGCAGTGTGCAAATTATACTGACTTATACTGAGGGGAGGAATTTTATAGGAAATGTATGGGTCAAAATCTGTTCATTTTACACAGACCAAATTGTCCTTTGGTGCTCATAGCAAAATAGTAAAGTCTTAAAGACAAAGAGTTTTTAAACAAAAACTATGATGTATGATATTCCTTAGAAAAGGTAAGTTTATTTAAGTGTGCTATTAGTATACTTTTTAACTAAAACTAAGAAACTGAATTAAGTATTGCTTATATGCATGTATATGTATATTACATGTTAACCAATAGAGAAACTCACCTTCTCTCTCCTTTTCCAGCTGGTGGTTGCACTCCCTGATCTCTGTCAATCTCTGCTCATGATGCGTAAACAATTCAAGAGCCCTCTGGCCCTCAGTGTCCTTTTGAAATGTCTCCTGTACCTCAGAAACTCAATGTTCAATACACATAAAAACATACTAGTAACATTTATTCAACTAGATACTGTATAGAATAGAGTGAAACTGACCTGTGCTTGACTACTGGGCAGGCTGTTTTCAACAGACATCCTCAGTTTTTGAAACTGAAATGAAAGGTTATCATATGTAGCTTAAGTCTACTGTTAACTCCATTATCATTGCATGCGGTCCCGTACCTCTTCAGTGAGTTTGATTAAAACATTGTTCTCTGACACTTTGTCCTGTGGTTTATCTTCTGGATTCTCTCTCTTATTCACTGGATGATTCATCTGTTCCTTCAGCTGGCCAATGGAAGAGGTAAACAGGCATTATTACTTACATACCTTTGGCAAACAGCAAACAATTTATATTTTTGTGGTCCTGCATCTGCAAGATCATAAGTTTCACTAGCAGTGCTATTATTCATACCTGGGGAAAGTGGTTTTTTAATACTATGTTCTGGACATGACTGATACCTCACACTGGTATTATTCTTGATTTTAAGGTGTTATTACCCTGACTTACAAATTTAGTCTGGCTAATTATTCAGTAAGACCAGTGAGGTTAATTGATGCATTTAAATGTTTGACTTCACTTGCCAGTTTTTTTTTAATACATATTTCATTATGGTAGCTTGTGGCCATTTTACTCAATATGTTAAAAAGGCAGTAGAAATTTTTTATTAGTTACCATGACTATTTTTCTAAATTTCCTTAACATTTTCAGGGTTTCCCATTGTATAACTCCATTATTATATTACCTTTATAATCTGGCACAATTGATGCAACTGAACACACAATTAACAGGTTCTGAGAAGGGACAATATGCAATAATCATGATCATTACTGACTGAATGAGAACCTCATCTTGAAAACTCTCAGCACATACAGTATACAGACACAGTAAAATGGAAAATACCATCATATTTATTCAAAAGATACTTGCTTTATTTGTAGTCATACAATATTGTTAATACATTATTCAGTTATGTTCTAAATAAGAAATTAAACAGTGTTCAACTACTTACAATAATTAAATCGGGTGTCTTTGCCCTTGCCGGATGCATCGTCTTCACGTATGCTTGTGCCGGTTCAATCCGTCCCACCTGTCTTCTCCGTAGAGCTACTGAGTCTTTTAGGTCAATGCCAATGCAGAATTTAGTCTTGTGCTTATCCAGGAGTCCAACAGAATGGAATGCCATGTTACACCTCTTACAAATCAACTTCCCCAAACCTTCCATTTCTTCACAGAGCAATTACTCTGTAAAAGTTAGCTATTTAATCCTGGAACTAAACAAACTGACTTACAATTATCATGAATGTTTGTTGGGTTATCTGCCTGGCAAGCATGCACTACTTTTGTTGACTAATGAGGTTTTGTTTGTTGGTTACAATCACCTTGGAAAAGGGGAGTGATACAGAATGGGTGAGGTTAGAGCAAGTGAAATCCACCCCTTGAATTTTTAATGCTTATTATTGTTTGTTTGCTTTGCATGGATATTTTGAGCATTACCATCTGTCTGGTTACAGACCAAGAACACTTATCACAGTAGAAAACGAAAGGCTGGACATGTTTGGCAAACTGATGCAAAATATTTATTACAACTTCTCAGATTTCTTTTTTCATTTTGATGCAGTAGTTTGTCTGCTTCGTCTCATACAGATAAACCCATACATGACACCTTTTTATTTGCTGAAGTTTGTAAATAATGTTATCAAAATAATCTTAATCTTCCAAAACTCACAAGTTTTTATTCTTATATTTTTTACAATCCACCCTGAATATCAAGGCTGCAGAAACAATATAATGCAAACAAAAGAAAAAAAGAACTATTTATGTGGGAATTTTTACAGCTGTACCAAAATTAAAAAAAAAACTTAAACCTGTGATAAAGCAATTTTTATACCCTATCAGCAAAAACAAGGTACAAAAAGGAGATGCACAATTTACACCAGCAGTCCCTCATAAAATAAAGAACATTTAAAGATGTCTCTCTACTGTCAGCAGCAGGGATAGAACTTAGCATCCAGATGTGACTTTTAAATTAAGTGTGTAAGGAACAACATAGCAGAACAAAGCGTGCAAGCCATCTTGCTGAATCTATAAAAAGTTAGTCATTACAAACCACTGCTAGCTTGGATCAATTCCTGCATCATAAACATTTCATAAGCCCAATAATGTTTAATGCTTTTCGATTTCATTGAGTAAATTTCATTAGGGTTTTTCTGATAGAACATGTTTTATTAAACCTTTCTTGTATTTATTGTGCAGCCCATTTTTCATCTACATGCAATGGCTGCAAAGCTTTGGGGAATGATTGCCACAGCATTATTTCCGTAAGCAAAAAAAGCCTTTTACAGAATAACTCTGAAATGTTCAGGATTTCAATAAGGTTCAAATCAATGGGTTTAAATCGTTGAAGGAAAAACTTTGACACACCATACATGGGCAAGAAGGAAGACAGTCTGTGTATGTCTTTTTGAATGATTTTTCCTCAACAGAACCCAACCTCAGTAAATTGAAAAAGTTGGACAGTTCTTCAGAACGTAACATATAAAACATTACACCCTTCCATCCAAACATTACCTTTATTCAAAAGCCAGCTCCTGACAAACTCTAGGTTTCAAATCTAACTTTTAAACATCCTGTAAGGTATGCTCACATGTGTACTTGGCAGAGAGATGAAATCAGGAATATTAGTATGATTTTGACATTGCAGAACAGAAAATGAAAATCAGTAGTCTGGTTCAACTGGAGCCAGAAATGGACTGATGTTCTAGCTGCCAGACCACACGGCAGTCCACCGAACGTTGCTTTAGTTCTTCCTTGCTGCAGTGACGACAGGCTTGAGTTCATTTCTATGAGGGACTGGTAGCAACGTCGCGGTTGGCGGCTCACAATGATTGTTTTTATCTTAACACTAATGCTACGAATTGTTTCCGCGAAAAGGAGAAAAAAATTAGAAAGGTGTCAAAGCCATTGTATAGAACATTCAGATGATGTCATATTTCACGGTAAATCACGGTTATAATTGGTGTTATTATGAATTAGTCTTTTTCCCAAGCAAAACAAAAAAGATCCGGTGGAAGAGTGTGTGGCTTACTTTGACATTTCTAGTTCAGGATAAAGAACAAACTGCAGATAAGGAAACAGAGGGGGAAAATCAAATAGAAACACATTGCCTAAGAAATGACAAGTGAATGCTTTTTCTCTCCAGCTGGGATATGACCAATGTTCCTTGTCCATGAGAAGAAGCTTTCCCTCTTACTTTCAGTTTAAAATAAATGGGTGTGATGGAGGCGAGAAACAGAAGAGAAAAGAGAATCAGAAATGGGGAGGGGTGTTTAAAGCCACATTAGGTATCGTCATCATCATCAGAAGTCTGGCTGCTACTGCTTGTCTCAGACTCTGAGCCCTCTTCCAGGCCAGGATTAGGGGTGTTCCTCCAGGTTAGCAGAGCCCCAGTACGTGGCTTAAGCAGCACACCATTACGTCCCAGACCAATCTTCTTCATCTGACACAAAACACACGTGTGGTCAGTGATGGACGAAACACACATTTGGTGGGTTAAATGATCTGAATATTGTTTTGCATGTGTGAGCGTGTGACCCATACCTGCTCAGTTTTAGCTTGAAACTCTTTGAGTTCATCTTCAGTAAGGGGCTGGAAGTTGTCATCATTTTCTGGGTATTCCTGCCAACCCATGGCCTTTAGCAACCTGAGTGTGAGAGTATGTGGATTATGGAGCTGTTTGTGTGGATGGATGACTGTGTGTCTCTGTTCCAAAACCTAGTGAGGCATTATTCATGTGTTTCTGTAGTATTTTAAGGTGTCTTGTTTTGAACAAACACTGAGACAACAACATCATGTGTACCCTTAAAGGTGCTTACAATCCCAGAATGCATTGCAAAATGGTGAAAGTAGAATGTTGATTACAAATTAAAAGTTTAAAGTAAACCTCAAGGAGCTGAGCTCAGTCACCAACTCCTTGAGTGTGTTTCTTGAGGTGACCAAATCTGTTACCAAATCAGTTTCATTTTGGTTAGTAAAAAACTAGGCTGCTAACTAGATTTTAGAATGGTATGTGTTCACTCTGACCTGTGTTCAGCCTCCAGAGAGCTGGACAAGTGCTCTGTATCTGAGTCACTGAGAGAGTGGGAGAGGCCGTTCTCATGACTCTCTCCGAATTCTTTTGGTTCAGGGGTACTTGGCTCTCCCTAAACAAGGACAACCAACAAAAAAATAGCTTTAGCAAACGTTAATCTGAAGCAAAACAAAATCTGGTTGAACAAGAGGCATTCCAAGTGCAGTACTGATGTTCAATGGTGCTGTTGCACCCAATATCAGTGGAGCTGTATTACTGTGCTGATATTCAATACAACAGTACAATTGTGAGAATGTTATCGCTAACTACATGCTTTCAAAACAAAGCAATAACCAATGCATCAAACTAATGCTACATTATATACTATCCTACTTATTAACTGTCATTCCAAACAGCAACATCTTATAGACTATTGATAAGAGCTGATTTCATCCACACCTCTGCTGGAACTCCAGGGCTGTGGCAGCCACTCAGATCCCCATTCCTCTCATCTTTCAGCCCTCGCAGGAACTCACTCTTGCGGTCTGTGCTGCGCCGCATCAGCTTTAGCCGTGAAGGGTTGATGTCTATGGGAGGGGTGGTGCTGGAGGGTGGCTACAGAGAGAGTGAAATGCTAGGTGAGTACATCTACATATTCTGTAGATATGCATGATAAACATGCAGAAAAGCCAATGACAGTCAACTGTTTATCAAATATTTTGGTAAATTTTGTTTCGTACATGGCCAAATATAGTGATGCTATAAAACTGCAATTTTTCTAGTCAAGGTATTTAGACCATCAAAGGTGTCAAGCTTATACTTAAATATTGCAATTTAACTTTTTAACTGCAGTTGGACTCTGGGTCTTTAATGTACCAATCACTGCAGTTTAACACAATAATCAACTCTGCCATTATTGTCTTATTGTATATTGAACTGTATTATATGTATAATCTGTACCTATATTATATACACCTATATCTGTACCTCTATATATTTATTGTGCAAATCTTCTTGTGTTTATATTGTATATTACATGAATTTATAATTGTACTGTCTAGAACACTCTCTACTGCACGTGCTGATGGTGATGTGACAAAGTAATTTGATTTTTTAATTCTGAAATATTAGTATGACTATACTCAGAATTGGCGCTATACTTTAATCATAATCTTACATTTGTTAAATAAGCTTCCATGCTTGAGTCCATCATACTTTACCTCTTTAGAAGTGCCATGGGCAGGTGCACTGACAGGTGTCAGAGGTTTGGTCACAGAAACAGGGCTGGTGAAGGCTGAATCCCGTCCAGAGAAATGCAAACCCACTTTAGTTTCCCTTCCATTGGTTTTCCATGGGCCAGGCTACAAAGTTTTATTGATATGTAGAAAGTAATTATATAGTCTGTTAAACAAATGCCCTGCTAGTAAGTGTATACACACAAACATCCCTTGAGAAAAAAATCTGGTCTACATTATAAGTGATAGACTCAAATAAACTGGCGCACTAAATCACTAACATTACATAAGTGTTATTTTCAGGGCCACTGGCTCAGAAAGTACCTTGCTGGGGGCAGCGGCAGGTTTGGGCACCAGATTCTTATAGACGCTGGGTCCAGGGATGGGGACTTTTGAACCATTGGTGGGTAGAGGGCCAGCACTAGCAAAGCCAGCAGAAAATGCAGCACTGGGGTCCTCCTTAGACACCTTCTTAATGACCAGCATCTTAGACATAGCCTGCTTAGGGGGGTTCTCTGCAACAGAAAAATTGTTTACATTAGTGTGTAATATGTCACAGTCTGTGACTTAAGTTTGATTAAATAAGTTTCAAGTATGTGATCCATGTGTTTGTACTTCATTTTCTTGCATGTACAGGGTGCCAAAAGGTTTTCAAACAAACATTAAAATGCAAATCAGGCCAGTATAAACATATGGTAAGGTTTTAATTTGATGTAGCTGGAACAAAGTGACCTCATAAATGAAAAGATTTTTACCCCATACTCCCGCTGGAGTCCCGACAGAACGAGCCTGACTCGCCGGCTTTCCAGTTGTTTCTGGATTCAAGGAGGGCTGAAATTTGGAAATGGAACATGGAAAGCAAAAGCTCAAACTCAATATGCTGTCAGTTCCTGAATGGAATGTGAAGTATGACAAAACTAAACCTTCCTAAATGACAATCATTTACCACATGCCTAGTATGGGTGTGATCTCACTACAAAAGCACAGCAAAAAATAACAAATACTACTACGCACAAAGTCCTCGTCGACAAACTTGAGCTTGTCATTGTTGCGTTCCTCATCAGAATATCTTTCTTGATATGGGCCACCTTTGCGTGGATGAAAGTTTCCATTACGCTGTCGGTGAACCCCTTGTCTGTCCCTCTCGCCTGCACCCCGTTTGATATGCCGGGCATGGTGGTGGTGAGGACCCTCCTGGCCCCTTTGTGCCCCATGCCAGCTGGGGGTCTCCTTCCACCCTGGTCCACCGCCCAATCCCCCCTGACTCCCCTTCGCAACACCAGAGTCTACAGAGTCATGCCTCAGCAGAGACGGCTGCTGCCACCCATCGCCTGAAAAAAGAAAACACAGCTGTCACATACGGCAGATCAGAAACAAGCAGACAAACTCTATATGTGAAGGCTCTGCTACCTCCTGGAGCTCTGAGCGGGTCGTTGTTAAAAAAGCCATCAGAGGAGTTGTGTCTGCGGCGGTTTACTCCCGGCCGACTGTCTCCTCGAGGAAAGTGCTCTCCATGCTTCTCAAGGGGGGCAGCAGGGGACTACATCGCACACAAATTAAACGTCTATTAGCCGCATTTGGCCATCACAGACAGCTTTAACACTAACGCGCTTATTATAGAAGAGAATGATTAGGCTTTGAACTCAAAAGAAATAAGACGGGCTTTGAGCCACGCTGACCTGAATTTTAAAAAAGGCACAAAGTTAATACAAAGTCATAACAATAAGCTGCAATACCTTGGCGGGCTGAGGCGTGGAGAAGTTAAGCCAGGCAGGAACAAAGTCATGCTGCGCCATTTAGGTCCAGTGTCTCCCGTCAGTGGATGGAGGCATCAAACCTCATGGCCTGAACTAGAAATGCAAGCGACATTTGACTGTTTTCAAACTGCTAAACATTCCTCTGTCTGACATTGGTCTGTTAAACAGATCCTGCCCCAGACTAACAATAATGGCCGAGCCACTGTTGATGTGTTGGGATGCTTAAACAAGCAATAATAGCATTGCAGACCCACAGTGTTTACAATCAAGTTAAAATCAAGATAAGAATGTCTTATAGTCGTCTCTTTATATTAAAAATGCTGTAGGCCATATGCACCTACTACATATCTGAGACATCACTGAAATAAGTGTTCTGAGAAATCACACCTGTCTCTGTGACCTAGTCACACCTATCTGCCCTAGGTTCTATAAACAGAGCCATGGGGTCAGCCCATGCTTTTTTTTAGCCAATCAGAAAAGCTCTCTCTGTGACTCACAGGGCACATTTGTTATTTGAATTCTTTCATTTCCTATCTTAAGTCTTATTAGATAATTAGATCGGGTTACCCATTCAGAACACAAAATAAACTATACCAAATATCAAGCTCCAAAAAATTATGACTACTTACCCCAGAGACAAAGGCTCTGCAGTTCAATGGCCCTGTCCTTGACTGTTTCTGTATATAGGGCCCAACCAACGCACTTTCACAGGCTCTGGAGCCTTAGAATACCAGCAGCTTCTGCCACAGGCAAACTCCAGTTTCCAGGATGACAAAGCGATGGGGAAGTGAAAATTGTGCAGCCGTCAAATTCCCACACAAAGTGAAATTGTAAGATGATGGAAGAGATCAATATGGTCGCCGTGTGGTTGTGGAAGAGTAGCGGATGTGTTTGATCAGTAATGCCTGAGCGACTCTCCCGGACACCCTTAATTTACTTTCGATGACTGTGCATTCAGGTAACCTGAATACAAATGAAAGAATTGAACGTCTTTTGAAACAGTTCTCTGTGCGTTTGAGTCTTGGATCAACCAGTCTCTTATTTAGGGGGCTTGTGGTAGCAGCACACTGTGCCTGCTCTGACACTAAGAAGCTCCTTTACGAACTCATTTTCAGATAAAGACACACACAGTGACAAAAACTGGGAGTGGGGTTGTACCACACAATGCTCTTTTGTAGAAAGTGGCGATATAAATGCGTTCACCTCATCAAAACAGTTGAGGTGCTATGTCAGGGCAAAAAGGGGTGGGGGGCTGATTTGTCACATCACAAGAGTAAAGAGTGCTTTATGTTATGAAGTCATGAGAATTGCTTGGGCCTTTAACAACTCATACTTCGGATGATTTAGTGAGCCAAACAATGAATGAAATAATAGTCATCTTTAATTATTTGCCCTCATGACTGATAAATGGCTGATGAACAAGTAAATGAGATTCAATTCCTAACAACACATCCAAGCTTCCAGTTCATCAAATCAGAGCGGAGTTCCACAGAGGAATTACTATATGCCAAAGTGCAAAAATTCTCAACAAAGGCGTCGTTAAACGCAGTGTACCGTGCATTGGTGATTCAATACTTAAAGTAAAAGCAGGTGCAAGCCTGTGAAACAAGATGTACTCCAACTAGTATTATTGCTTGTTGGGAGATCTTGGGTATCTTGAAATCCCTGCAGTCTGAGAAGAAATCCAATAAGTTGTTCCTCCTCCAAATCTTCACAATTAATCTGCAGACCAACTCTGTAAAACAGCACAACCAATATTGATACGTTTAGTTAAATTTAAAGGGGAGTAAATCATGATGCTCATCATCTAGCTTCATACACAATGGGTAAAACCAATGCGTTGGTCAACTTAATTTCTTTAGGCAAATGAGTTGATGCTATGCCATTAAGCAGAGACAAGCACTGCTCTGCGTTGTGAATGCTGTACTTCACCTAAAACTAAACAACTACTTTTTCAGTTCCTTTAACATTTTTCTACATGCACTTCTTATTTACATTATAATTTTTATGCAGAATCATTTAAGCTAAATAAGGTGAAGCTATGTGGTTTATGTTGCGGGAATGTCTGAAACCAAACGATCAGTCACAGCACGTAAGATGTACATTTTGGCCATATGCATTGAAATAAAGTTTCCCCAGTCTTGATCTTTAAAAAATAACACTCTTGGAACGACGGCTTTATTTTTACACAATAAAACCTGCAACATTTTCAGCAAACTCAAGCCAAATTTGTCGGTGACATTTAGGTCAACTAGGTCTCGTCTTAAAACTGCCTATCAAGACAGCATTTTAGGCATCGTAGGTGCGTAACGAATGGCTACAATGTTGTGCAGGTTGGCGACCAACTACGTTTTTGAGACACATTAACTAATGAACTATTTACAAAACTGTTGCAGCAAGCAAACAAACCAACTAACAGTATCGACGAAGATTAGACTTCTTATCAGTCCCTGCTGTTTACCTTAATGCTTAACATGACCAATCGTGTTTCAAAAAAATAAACATTTAGGTCCACGGCCACCCAACATCTAACTAAAGTTACATTCATTGTAACTAAGGTCTTTCTAACATGCAACAACAATTAAAGTAGCAAGCAAACTAAACGAAGGCTAAAGTCAGCATTACAACTAGCCAGAGTTAGCTTTCTTGATATTAACTAGACAAAAACTTGGACTTGTTTTTGACGATAGCAAACAAATGTTTTTTATGTTTATCCAAAAGTCTTAGCGCATACAAAAACATCTAAAACAAAAGCAATAAACTATTAACAAATGCACGTTTCTTCTACTTACAGAATACTCGCAAGCGCGACACCGTTAGCATAGCAGGCCATTCAAAGTGTGCATAAACCTTAAAGTCCACGATGACTGTTTAAATACGAGCTTTTTATGACAAATAAAGTTTCCGCCGTCTTTAGACGCCAGCACATCTCAGCGACGGTAAGATAAAACGACTCGTTTTGAGAGTATGCGTGTTGTTTTAGCCACGGCGCGCGCTAAGCTAAGCTATGCTAGCACTCCGAGCAGAAATAAAGTGTTGTAAAATGGCTCCCTCTCAGAACCAAACCACCGAATAAACAATTCGACATACACCTACCTTTTGATCCCTTGTCTATCCCAATAAGTTAATCAAAGACGATAATGCACCGCTTGTCAAATCGATTTAACAGTTTGGAGACTGTCGTATTTCAGATTATGTATTTTGTTTGTGTTTTTTAATCACAGTCGTTCCGACTTTGCCAATCCATCTAGCTTGTTCCTGTCTACTTCTGCACAGACAAGCTAATCGATCGCAGAGCAGAGCGCCCTGCCTGAACGCGTCACAACATGAGTACCAGGCAGGCAGCAGAACTCATGCAAGATTAAGATTGTTTACTCGAAGGATGATTTTATCAACACAATATACGACTCGTATATTTTTACATAAACTCACAAATGCAAATTCAAAAATAGCCTTTTTACAATGCTTGATGAGGTGGTTAAAATGTGCATTTATATGATGTCAAAATCTATAAACAGCAGAGCAACTAAAACTAGTGCAATATGTTATTCGTTTAACATTTCAATGTAAAGTAAACGCTTAATGGTGCTTACTGAACAATGTATGGTTATGAACCCTATGGCCATCCGTTTTCTTTCCATCTTATTGTAAGTCTTGTTAAAGAGCCGAAATCAAAAGAGCAAGGTGTTTCTAAGTTACTTTAACTGTTCAATACACGGAGTTAGATCTGTGCTAAAGATAATGCTGGCAGCGACTGGAAAATCTGTGATGCAAATGTGGCGCGTAGTGTCTGCGACCAGAAGGCATCCCCTGAGTCCACGTTGTCTTGACAGAATTTGACTGGGATTAGCAAAAGTTGAGTAATGCTAAAACAGACAAAAATGCTTTGTCCTATATATTTAATTCACTACCTAAAGTTTGTTTCTCATGTGCTGGCTGTACAATAATTCACTACCTAAAGTTTCTTTTTCATGTGCTGGCTGTACAATAAACCAACACGTTTTGCCCAGCCATTTATTATGTATATGCTTTGTGTGTGTTATGTCTATTAGAATTGATGTTAAAGATGTACAAATGTACAAAACTGTTCTGCACGTACGTTTCTGTGTTCCACATTTTTTTTCCACAGCAATGAAAATTATTGCAAGCATAATGTCACATTTTCTCTATTTATTAATACCTATTTGTTATTTAGACTATATAATAGTAATATAATATTCAAATTGAAGAAGATATGCCAATCATTTGGGCTGCCAGTGTGAACATAGCTATGCAAACAAAAGGAAATAAATTAATTTCGTAAGCATTTAAATGCTTTGAGCAAGCTAGAGACGCATTTCCGTAGGACTCTTATAAGAGGTTTACAACCATCGTTCGTGTTGTTATGTGTCTGACTTCACATATTGTTCGCGTTTCAATGACCTTCTCCTGATGAATAAGTCCACTTTTTATCTTACGACAAGGTATTTAAGGTATTGTTTTAAAACATGTAGTGGTAGTTTACGGTCACAACATTTTGCTGAAATAAGATTAAACAGTTAAATAAAAATAACGCACTTCTTGCGTTGTCTTCACTGCTCGCGTGTTAGCTTCATGTGGATTTTAGTTTACCTATTGATCTTGTTATACACTTTGATAGGGACATGGCTAAACTACTAAGAGTTTAATAATATTTCATATGTTTTGCAGGTAAAATGTTGGCCAGTACAATCGGACGACACCTCTGTAATTTTAAGGTGAGTTTTACACGTTGCCATGTTGTAAAAGGGTGCTGTCAATCAAACCCTACTGCAGTTTTCAGTCTTTAAAAATATTTTTGCTTTATAAAACATTGTTATTAAAGTTAGTTTAATATTTACGTATGTTTTACGTAGACAATGCAATAAACAATAACAATAAACTTTACCAGAAGATCTAAAACATGTTTTGTTTTCTGTGGCTTATAAGCATAACAAACAAGTAATTGTTTTGATTTTCTCTCTCTAATAACAGACAAGCAAGTGGAATGGTCTTCTGCAGGTGTCCAGCAAGGTGTCTTGTATAGGGCATCAGACCACTCACTGTTCACCACTGTTTACTACAAGTTTCTATGGCCGGTTGTACCCAAGACCTGTGGCCAGCCCTGCTCTGGGAGCCCAGTCATTCCACTGGTCTGCACAGAGACTTAAGAAACGGCCACCAGAAGAGAGCCCACCAAGAGAACTTGACTTGCTTCGCTATGACATGAGAGACCTTAAGAAAGCTCCCAAGCCAGCCCTCTATCTCGGACTGTCTGGTCTCATACCTTTTATATCAGCACCTCTGCTTATGGCTGTTTCAGAAGTCTATCTTCCTGAAGTTGCATTTGCTCAAGTTGCATATGGAGCCTCCATTGTTTCCTTTCTTGGAGGGGCACGCTGGGGCTTTGCTTTGCCTGCTGGGAGTCCAGCAAAACCAGACTGGCTTAATTTAGCAAACAGTGTTGTTCCCTCACTGATTGCTTGGGTAGCGCTGCTTTTTAGCCATGATGTTACACAGTCTGCTCTACTTGTGATAATAGGTCTTGGGATAGCATTACATTATGACCTGTCTCTTCTGCCCACATACCCCAGCTGGTTTAAAGCACTGAGGACAGTCCTCACAGCTGTAGCTTTTTTCTCCTTGATAAGTACTATCGTAATAAAGCAGTTTTATCCAGAGAAGAAGTACTTAAAAGATAAATGAGGTGTGTATTTGTAGTCCATTCTATGGTTATTATGATTAAAGGGTGTAAAACTGCTGTCACTGGCACAATTTAATGTGCAGTCTAATAACATAAGTATTAAATTGTTTAGACAGTTAATTCTGACTGCTTTTCTATGTTTTACATTTTATGCCAGTTTCACCCCTCTTATAAATTACTTGGCAGTAACTATTTGTTGATGGTAATACAGCTTGTTTGCATGTTATTATGATATTGCAACAATGAATTTAAATAAAAACTGACACTTTGACACTGCTAGTATGAATTCACATACTTTGTCAATTAGATCAATGACTTTGTAAACAAAAATAGAACTGCATACTTTCAGAACAGTTTTAGAAAAACACAAGGTTTCTAAATGCTTCAGAAAAAAAAGATCTCTAATGATCACAATATAATGTAGAAAAAAGTACACTTCCAGTTTATTTATCATTATGTATTTTCCATGCCATTCCAATATACTGTTGCTTTAACTTCTCTTGTCCCATATTAAAAATAAATACAATGCAAAGATTAAACATAGTTTAAATGCTTCTTTTATCTATCAGCACAGAATTCAGTTTACCGCTCAAGCTATTGTCTTCACATTTTACACATTTGATTTGTATTTTAAATAAACACAGAAAACTTATCATGTACATCCATAGAAGTTACACAAATTTAAACTAGAATAATCTGCTGAACAGAATAAATGAGCCTCTCATTTATCTCAATGAAATTTGTCATTCAGTTTTTTTTGTCATTCAGGATTAAAACTAGCAAATCTTTAATGCTTTCAATGGTT
This sequence comes from Ambastaia sidthimunki, assembly GCA_036877625.1. NCBI lineage: Eukaryota > Metazoa > Chordata > Actinopteri > Cypriniformes > Botiidae > Ambastaia > Ambastaia sidthimunki. The sequence continues at coordinate 15,892 of JAZGTK010006311.1, forward strand.
TGTAATTTGCAGTTGTAGATAATTCAAAAAGCAGGTTGATAAAACATGCATATGTTTACTATTTTTGTAAATATATGGTTTATTCACAGGGAAGGTGTTTAATTTCATCACAATAATATAAAATGTAAATTGCGTGTAAAAAAACAATAACATCACTCTCAGTAGATGGCAGCAAAGACAAAGTAAAGTCGTTTTCACAGAAAACCGATATTTTCACATGCCTATTATAAAACATCTAAGGGGAACAGCGTTCTTAGATCAGACCTCCGGTTAACATGCAAGACTCCCCAGCTTAGGTTCCGCTGGTAAAGACTGAACTCAGATCAGCATAGAGAAACCCGGCGATGGTCGTTTCAGGAAGCTACATTTTCTACACACAGAAGAAAAGCAACGACATGAAGCGGTTGTGATTAACACGTGTATTTATCGCCGAACAGTTTTTTTGAGGAGTGTTGTTAAAGGAGAAATGCAGTATAATATATTGATCCGTGTTAAAACCGAGGTCGCGCTTTAGACCTGACTCACGAAATATGATGAACAGTTGAGGTTTCGCGGCGAAGTACATCGTCAGTCAGGCGGTTCACTGGATAAAAAGTTTTTTTTAAATGTTTGTTTTATTGGTATGTATGAGATAATCGCAAAATGCTAACGTGTAAGTTGAAAAGAAGTGAAAACGCGCTGGCTGACTTCAGCCTCAGCCGAGCACGTTGAAAATGCTGCATTATTCATCTTAACGTTGGTCTGTCTTTATAAGCAGGAGTCAGCGTGTCATTTTGACAGACACGAACCCTATTTATCTACACACGGTTTTTACACACTTACTTTATTTTAAAACGCGAAAGCAGTTTATTTTGCACATGATGTTAAACTTTATCAGCTAGCAAGCTAGCGGCTTTGGAAGAGTTCCGCCGGTTTGGCGTGCAGAAACCACACAGTTTACAGAAAATTGAACAAAAATATTTAAGGGATTAACTAACGTGCCGTCATGGCGAATCGGGTTGTTACTTAATGGTCAAGAGAATAACACACAAGCCGATGTCAGGAGGTCGATCCTGCGCTCATCATTGATTCTTTGTGTTGAGGAGAGGAAAGTTGAGGAGAGGTTTGCTCACCATCAAACGAGCAAGATGTGTTTCAACGTCTAAGCGCACTGACCACCAGTCAGCCAGATTCCTCGATATTGTACAATAGCAAAATAAGTGTTTACTCGATCTTCATCTAGCGGAATGAAGAGAACCGATAGCAAAAACAAAAGAAAGCTCTGCACCGCAGAGCAGCAAGAGAGCAGCACAGAAGGAAAAGAAGAGGTGAGTGATCTGGATAGTCGATTCATTTTAGCATCCATACCTTGCATGCTTATTTAAAAATACTGTGTAACCTACTGAGTTGTCATCAATACCGATTCACTACTGCAATAGTGATGTATGTGTCTGATGCATTTGACGCAGCAGCCCTGCAGATGAGTGCATGCCTGGATACACAGACTGAAAAATCTGTGTATACATATAAGTGTATATGACAGTGTAAACAGATTAGGCACATCACAATATAGCAGCTTTCAGAATCAAGTCATGATGTGAATGCAGGGGCTGAACATCCAGAGTAAGAGAGAAAGGTTTTCTGCTTCTGGAAGCTCAGCTTGGTAGCTGAGAAAAGTGAGGTTGCATAGCACTTAACTGATGTTGAACTGGTTTAAATAGGATTAATGGTATAGGTTTAATTATACATCCTTAGTGCTGATGTGTTTTGTGTTGTTTATACACATTGTGTATAAATAGCTTTGTACACTTTATGGATCATTCAGAAGTTTATTACTCACATAGTGTTTGTTTTGCTAGGGTTTTATTGTCTCCTTATTTGTGTTTATTTTGTATCCTTGATAGTTTTAAACAAAGTGACAAGAAAATGAAATGAAACAATTTTACTGCTATGTGTACCTTAAATTAGTATGCATCCAGTGCAGAATTCATGCCATTTTGAGTACACATTTAGAAAGAAAACAATTTTTGAAAGTTTTTATTACTTTGCAGTGTCCCATAGTTGAGAAGGTTCTATTAATGTATTTTATACTTAAGTGTTTTTTGAATATAGCACTAGTTGTTCTCATTTTTGTCTTTACTGAATGGCTGTCTGGTAGAGCATTGTGTAGTCATTGTTATTGACCTATTAAAAAGTCAGGATGTGTTTAGTCTGGAATTTGTGCCCCACCACTATCATTGTAGTGAATGTAAACCTCGCCATGATGAAGTAAATCTCACCATGACACTATTGTGCTTTAGTGTTTACAACTGATGAGGTCATCGAAGGAGTGGTGCGATTGAGGTGAGCCTTCAATCTCCTTTCTGCCTGACCTGATTGGTTGGAAGTGCAATGTTCATTTTTTTTTTGGACTCTGTAAATAATAACAGTCTGCTGTTTGCTGTATCGGTTTTCTTTGTTTCTGTTGTTTAAAATTAATAGTGTAGCTTTTTTAAGGCATGTTTTGTACTAGAATTTGTGGAATGAGCTAAATGTTGATAACAATAAATCAGCAAACATTTGCATTCTGATTGACTATCAAAACGTAGTTTAAAAAGTCTTAAATGTTCTTCCCCTTTTAAAAAGAACAAATTGGCAAAGGCTTCGTATAGAAAGTTGTGAAATACAGTTCACTGGATTTAGTGCTAACTGGATGTTTCACTTTATAAGGGATTGTTGTTAAAATAAACTCATAGTCCCTGTACGGCAAGCCACGGCACTCTCTCTAGTTTTTACTGGATATTACTGTTATTTAAATGTTCACCATCTACAGTAAAGCATCCAATCCCATTGTACTGTGAATCAGTATTGGAATACAGACGTTTGGCTGTTAGTTCTTCAGAGCCTTTTTTATTCAATGTTGCAACATTTGGGTGGTGAGCTAAGTGTCTGTGGGATTTAGTTTTGATTTAGAAGTTCCTGTCCTGCTGAACCACATTATTATAAAAGTCTTTTGACAAGCACAGATGGCTTGGACTGGTTTAAAAAGTCGTTACATAAGCAACTCCCCATTCAAATCAGCTTTTCATCCTTGTATTTACTTGTTTAAATAATTCTGATCATTTGAAAGATTCACTGACATAACAAGACTTGGTTAGATAATGGAAAATGGGCCACAACATGTTGTTGATGTTTTTAAAGACTAATTCCCTTTTGGCATGTAGGCTTTATGCTTAACGGTTACACTATGAGAGCCAAAATAAGGTAGCGCTCCATTGTGTGCCTGTTTACATTGCTATAGTAATTCAGTTTGTTGCATATGCCATGATAGGAGTCATTGCCACATATGCCTTTGTTTGCAGTGTTGTACATTAATCTGCTTATTTGTTCATTATTTAAGTTACGTAAAGTATAGAAATGATTCTAGGGTAACAGCCTTGAACAGTACTGTCTTTGTTTATTAGAGAACATTTGGATTATACTTTAACTTCATAGGCTTTATGATAGGGTTATCTATAACTGAGGTTTTGCTTCTGTGTATCTAATGAGTCAGTGAAGACTTTCACTTTTGTCTGCAACATGTCTGTCACACACAGTGTATATAATGAGTATATAATGTGAATGTAAATATATATATATATATACATGGGCAGAGGAAGATATAAAGTGTATATGGCGGTGTGGTTTCTTTGTATTCAGTAAGAAAACATTGATATGATATGAATATGTCAATGATTGATAAATATATTTGAGAAATAATGGTTGTACTTTCTTCTGGAGGTAGGGAGACACACGTAAGGGTGGGTAATGCAGATAAGGTCTCGACTCCCTTAAGAAAGTAATGGAGTCTTTCTGCTGCATGTAGTTAGTCACACAGCGGAAGTTTGACTTTTTTTTTTCTCAGCCTTTATTTTAGTGTTGTTCAGTGGTCTGGTCAGACACCTTAAAAACTCAGTGAAATCAAAACTTTTACATTTTCTGGCTGTTCTCCAGATCTGTTAGTTTTGAAATAAAATCCAAAAAGATAGTTTTACATCACACTCTCTTGCCTTCTGTGTTGTTATAGTGGTATGTAGAGCCATTAAATGATTGTCACATACCTCGATTTTATAAACAATTATTTCTGTACATTTATTGCTGTTTTTTTACACCTTATTTAAGCTGAAGATATGAAAATGGCCTGTGCTAGGTTTTATAGTCCACATGTCAATGTAATCTTTGATCATAAATGACTCTACAGGAAATAACAGTTATTTATTTACAAGTCATAGTACCACTAACTAGTAAAAATAAATTACAAAGCACCTCCCTGTGGCCTACAGGAAATGTGTTGAATGTGATTAATGAACATACAAACTCAACTGATCCGATGTGCTTTGTCTTCTGGCACCAAAAGATCACTGACTTGTCGTTAAAACCGGTTTAGTGAATTAAGTTATTGCAATAGATGACGTGTGTGGTGTTGTGGCTTGTGGCACTGTTGTCTGGCCATGAGAACACAGGTAATGATGGTATTGACAGGCAGGCCTAAGGGCATGTCAAGGCTGGAGTTAAAGCACCACTGCAGGTGGTTCACTGCAAAATAAGGCTGGTTGGTGATGGGGCAGGAATGCTACAAGCAGGAGCCTGTATATGTGCTAGGACAACATCATAAAAAGCATCATAAAAACAGCTGTTTTAATGCATTGGGAGGCTGCTAGAGAGAGGAGTGGTTCGATATTTTTCTTGAGTAAAGGGCAAAGAGCAATTTTATGAGTAGAATGTTTCCTTGTCCTAAAGCAACCTGTTTGTTACAAAGCAAGACCAAATTGTGTGGGGTTGTTTTTAAGGAGTGTGTATTTTCTTATATAATCAATAATAATAAGCAATGCCTAGTTAATATGGTAATAATCACTTACCAAAATGCGGTCTTGGAAAATATTGGAACGTGAAATTGATGATGTTTGTGACATTTAATTCACATTCTTAATGGGGCTACAGGAGTGGAAATAGCAGGAAAAACATCCTGGCATTCTTTGCTTTCCTGGAAAGCCAGGGTCTTGTTGCTCCATCCTTTGAGATCGTCAGTTCCCTGACAGACCACACAACAACTGCAGAATCCAGAGGTTACCTCATATCATTGCAGCCTGACGTTATGAAC
>JAZGTK010006312.1:0-20986 GCA_036877625.1 Ambastaia sidthimunki
AGCACTCAGAAGATCTTTCTCTCTCACAGCATCTGTGTCTTTGGCTTTAGCTTGATGTTCTTCAACAGTCTTCTCCTGCAGTCATGAAGGACAGATAACTTCAGCAAACCACTGTCACAGCTGTTGTCCAATAGAAAAACTGTTTACATATATAAATACACACAGTAGTATTCTGTCTATTTTAGAGTTTTCCTATTCTTTTTTTCTTTATTTATATGCTTTCCTTATTTCTGTATTATTTCTTGGTCTCAGCTGTTTTTTCATGAAATCTATTTTCATAAAGCGGCTTTGCAACAATGCAAAAACTATAAAACGTGTTATATAAAGAAGTGTGAATTGAATATATATGCAGGTGTACTCCACCACTTTAAAAAAAAAAAACACTTTACCTTCAGGAAATGGCCCAACTAAGTTTTACAGCATTATAAATGTTTATAATTGGAAGAATAGTTTTGGTTTTGGATAATGAAAGAGTTGATGAAGGCTTCTCACCAGGAGCTTGATTCTGTCCTGCAGGTCGGCGAGTTCTCTCTGGTGTTTTTCAGAGATCTTTTTAGCTTCCTCCTCAGCCTGGACTCGTGTTTGTGAGAAGTGTTCCTCAGCTTCAGCAATCTTTTCATTCTGCTCCCTGAGCTGGTTCTCCAGCTCCTCGAGTCGTCTGTCAGCACGTTCACAATTTAGTCAGACCAACCAGAACAAAATCATCTCTCAGCACCTAATATTATGAAGACTTAAAGGTTGGGTGGGCAATTGTAGAGTGACTTGCACTCTGCCTTTAGAGAGCTCCCTAAAGCCACACCTCCTCAAAAGTGTGTGGAGGTATGTAAAAACAATGAAAGTAATAATTGGACGAACACTTTATGACTGTATGCCTTCCACAGAGGTTAAATATTTATATGAATATATTTAGACAACTTTACTAGGATGTGACAAGATGTTTAACCAGTATAGCAAAAAATGTTAGTAGAAAATATTGCCTGCTGTCTTTAACTGTAGGTCCTGTAATGCAGATCTCATGTCTGAAGTAAACTAAAACTTTACGTTTAGTTTTAATGAAAGACATTTCTGATGACACACCTTTCCTTCTGGTTGATTTCTTCTTTCATCTTTGTGAGCTGAGCGGAACTATCTCCTGATGACTTCATCATGTCCATGATGTCATTCTCCAGTTTGTTCTTGTCTTTGGTTAGCAGCTCTCGCTTTTCTTCACTTGCCTTCAATTTCTTCTGTAATCCTGAAGGTCACAAAAGATGGAACAGAGGACTGTCAACAAGCCACATTAACCAGTTCCTCCCATACTTAATATTTAGACAGACACACACTGACCAGCTAGTTGACTCTTAATCTCCTGTAACTCAGCAGAAAGTGATGTGCATTGTTCTTCTTTCTTTCTGAATTCCTCGTGTAACTCTAAGAAACAGAATTATGAATAATTTCATTGAATTTAAATCACAATGACAAATAAACACATATTTTAAGTCATACACGCACCTTGATTAGATTGAGAAGATTTGGTTTGCTCGTTAGATGCCGTTTCCAGATTCTGTTTCTAGAAAATGAATTGGTTGTGAATTGGTTGTGACATGAAACACTTTACGTGAACATGTGAACATCTGCTTCTAACTGTGCAAGTTCAATTTCATACAATGTGGGAAATGCAATACGTTAAAATATGTCAGAACACAATTTATAATGTCATGCAAAAACCTGTGGCATTCTAAGCATTGCTATAAGCTACACAACAGTGGGCATTACCATAGACTAATGCTATTGTGAGCTAGCTACCTAAATAACAAACACACCTGTACATTTGAAGGTATCACAGAAAAAAATATTAAGCATGTAAAATGGGACGGTGTCCTTGCAATGCATTTGCATACAGCATATTTTGGCCTAAGGCTAATGCATATTAAAAAAATACAAAAACAAGCAATTTCCAAGAGCTGCGGCTGATATTCAAAGGACAGAAGCTGTAAGATTAGTGCTTACCTTTAGAAGGCCACTAAACACTGCGTTACTTACCAGAACACTAACTTCTTTCTCCAACAAACTCTTTTCCTGCAACAGGTCACTCAGCTCCTGCTGTTTGACCTCCAGTACTGAACTCAACCCAACAACCTTCATGAAGATACAGCACAATGGAGGAATGAGAGGAAATGATCCAGGCATGAGTGAGGGCACACAAACACAAAAAAACCTACAGAGGAGCTTTTAAAGTGAGAAAGACTAAAATATAACAGAAAATTAAAACTCAGAACACTGGGAACAGATACACGGTGGATGTACTGAAAGCTGACAGACTTCTGAAGAAATGAATGAATGATGAACTGCATTTTACTGCAGGACCACTGCAACACAATCACGACACATGCAGAAACAAATTTCACTCAAAGGTTCAGAAAGTGATTTCTGAGAAACGCTGTTGAAATCAACACCCAAACAAACAAGTTAGTGAACATTTGTTAGATGTCTGTTCTGTGTTTGCACACTGTCCTGGCTGTGTAGAAAACACAAACAAAGTGGACCAGACCGATCACCACAACAGCATAACACTCTCGTAGCCAATCAGCCAAAGGGGGGCGTGTACACCATCTGTTAGTTTTCACTAATATAGTTCGATTATGAAAGAAATAACATCGCAGTGTGTGGTTTGGGTTTATTTTTTTTGCAAGTATACACCGCACATTGTGGTCCTGCAGTCAAAAAATGTCACAAATGGACAGGAAGACCTACCTTCTCTTCCTGGGATCTGGCTTTGCCCTTTGCCTCCTCTAGCTGGACCAACAGTCTCTGCATCTCCTGGTTACCTTCACTGTGTTGTGTCTGCAGTGTCTGCAGAACTGCAGTTTGCTCCTGAGCCTCCTGCACCTTCTCCTGCAACTGCTTCCCCAACTTGCCCCCCTCTTCCTCCAGCTCTTTTACCCTGAGTTCAGCAGTGTGCAGCTTTCCCAACGCCTCCTCCATTTCCACCAGATGCTGCTCCTCTGCTTTCTCCACACTGGTGCGTAGTGACTCCTCCAGCCGCTCCTTCTCCTCTGTGGCTCTCTGGAGCTGTGCCTGAAGCTCTTTGGTTTCATGTGCCCACCCTGAGGCTTTGGCAGCTTGCTTGTTGACTATTTCCTCTAGTTCCAGTTTGTGTGAGCCCTTCAACCGTTCCAGAGCAGCACGCTGCTCCACCAGCTCAGCCTCAACTGCTCCAGAAGAGGCCTTCAGATCTTCTAAGACCTTCTGATGCGAGGCCTCAACCGATGCTAGTTTTGCACGCCACTGCTCCACGACATTTAAACTGTCTTCTTCTGCCTTTGCCAGGCGGACACAGAGCTGTTCATTATCCTTCGCCAAACGACCTGAAGATTCCTGAAGCTGCGTCAGGGCCTCACCGTGTCCTTTCTCTCTAGCCTCAAGCGTCCTGCGCAAGGCAGACAGCTCTGCCTGGTGACTGGCACCCTGGGCAGCCAGCTGCGTGCGGAGAGAATGGACTTCCTCCTGGTGAGCTGCCACTGTGAGGTTCTCAGTTTCCTCACCCTGCCCGGGCACAGCTTCCAGTGGCTTGCGGAGGGTAGCTACCTCCTTATCTCTCAAGGCCAGATCCCTCTCCAGCTCCAAGATTCTGGACTTCTCTGAGACTGTGGCCACCTAAAACACAGGGAGTGAACATTGGCTTCCACCAAACTATATGACCCGTGCATGAGTAATTCTGGTCAACAAAAAAAAATATATCCGGGTTTGAGGTTTAAATAGGATCTTTTAGGGCTAATAAATAATTTATAACATTATCACTGTATCATTATCAATGTATCAGTTTAAGAGGCAATGATACTTGCTTTTAGTCTTTTTTTTTTCATTTTTGGAGATGTAGAAATGTTACCAAACTGTAATACCGAGTAAGTTCAAAATTAAATGAATCACCTAACTCCACATTACTCATGTATAATTGTACACTACATGGACAAAAGTATACTGACACCTGGAATCATATTACAGAAACTTCTTAAGTTCCAAGTTAAAATTGGACAAATTCAATGTTCTAAATGGGTTCTCAAATGAAATCACTTTTGAGTTAGGATGTTTCTGTAATACGCAGTACACCAAACATACTGAGCAGTTCATTTTGAAACCACAGGCATTAACAGGGTTGGTCCTGGGTTCCAATCTACTAAAATGTCTGTGTAGGGTGACTGCACCTGCTGAAGAACAGGGTGTCCTTATACCCAAGCCCAAGTAGTGCATCCACACACCCAATCAAAATACAGCACAGATATTTAGTGTGCGTTAGTACGTTTTAATTGGTTATTGAGCAACGTGCTGTGAAGAACTCTTACTACCGCCCTGATGAGTATAAAAATCACAAATAAAACCACAGAAACTCCCGCAAAACAGCCTCCACGACTCTTTAGTGAATCCTGACCCACAGCCCGGGTGAAGGTCCATTACCCTGGAGTCTTCCAACTCCCTCTGCAGTTTGTCAGCTTTGGTCTTTTCAAAGAGGAGACTCTGTTCAAGCTCCTTTAGAAGGGCATGCTCCAGCCGAGTCTGCGTCTGTTAGTACAGAGGGGGGAGAGGAAGAAACACAACCAGTGCCACCATCACATGCCAGCCTGATGCAGAGGGACGAGTGAGGAGCGAAAGCAAAGAGAGAAACAGTTGTGCTGAACGCAATGCAGAACTGGGAGTGAGACGTCCTGGGTGCAGCATCAGGGTCAAAGGTTACTGGCATGCTGATGAGGAAATTAAAACGTTTCATGCAGAGTGACTGATGAGTGAGAGACAGAACAAAACAAAAGTGAGTGAACCAGTACAAAACTAAACGGTACTTTGGCCACAAAAAATGAGAAGAGGAAAAATGCAAAAAAAATATTCCATGAGACATGCGGCCCAACAATGTATAAAAACTTCACACATGTCACAGAATTACACTGACCTCAAAGAAATCAATGAATGTTTAGCCAGTATCTTATTAGTTTCCTATAAGGGTACAAGATTAAACCATATCCTTACAAGGAAGTGTGTAAATAATTGCGTAAATAAATGTATTTGATGTTTTCTGTGTTCTCAGAGCAATCAGACAATTATAACCTAAAGCACTGGAATCAATCTGCAGTCCAAACTTTTTCAAACAATCATTTAACTAACTGGTTAAAAAAACACATGAATAAAAATAAAGTGGCAAATATATGTGATCATGGACAGAAATGTCTTGACTTCTCATTCCTGTTTGAAATGTCAGCCTGCAGAGGTGACGGCTTAAGCCTCAGTCACCTGATGAAATGGATCTGAACACTTAGAAGTGGCTTAAAGAACCAGTGAACCTCAAGATGAACCAAACGCTCAGAGTGAGAAACTTCAGATACCTCCAGATCTCCTTTGGTAATACAAGCTTCCTCCACCCGAAACTGCAGGTCCTCCACCTTCCTGTTTCAAACAACAACTTCTGTTCACACTTGAATTTTGTCAACAAATTAGTTTTGTGACTGCTGATCATCAGTGTGTTAGTTTGTATGATTTGAGTTATTTTCTAAAATAAATGTTTATTCATTCAAGTATTTATTTTCTGTTTTTTTGTGGTAGTGTTTTGTTTTTGGAGACATTTGGAAACTGGAGACATTTCTTGTCAATATATTACTGATAATCCCAATGTTACATATGACTGTGCTGTTGTATTTATTGTTATTAGAACAATACATCAAATATGACTTAACCTTAAATATTATTGTAAAGTCACACCTGTGTGTGTGTGTGTGTGTGTGTGTGTGTGCGTGTGTCTGAACCTCCTCTCCTCCTCCAGTTGGTTCATAAGCTCCACCTTCTCTCTGTCTGCAGCCTCTACCAGCCCTCGCAGCTGATCCATTTTAGCCTCCATCTCCACCACATACTGCAACACAACAAAACCTGTGACATCACATTTTATCCTCAGTCACTGATGAGTCAATCATGAGTCATCACTTCACCTGCAGCAGAACAGCCAAACTATAAAACTGTACTTTTCATTAGTTCATAACAAATCTACACCACACGTTTAAACTACCATATAAACACCATATAAACAATTTGTTAGTACATGCACATCAGTTTGTAACTTTTGCCCCATCAAAAAGTGGGATAATGTTTACAAAAGATGTTATTACAAATATTACATGCATGATGCCCTACTGTGAAAATTCAACTCCAAAAGAACATATGGCTGGCATGAAAATAATCTAAAACAGAGTCTACCTCCACACTGCTTAATATAGCTTCATAATACTCAAACTCTCTACAGTTGGAGATAATAAAACTATAGCTGCTAAGGGGGTATGAAAGACTTTTATAAAAGTTTAACATCACATATTTGTATACATACGAAATGCATATCTGTACACATATTGTCCTTTTTGTATACAATAGAAATACTGACCACAACATAAAAAACTGACTGTTGACCTGTGTGCAGAAGTACCTCAGCTGCTGTCATCACTCACAGTGAGCAGCAGGAACAGAAGAGATGAATAAAACACAGAGCATGTAAACCTCTAACCTGCTCCTGGCCCTCCCTCAGCAACACCAGCTCCTGCTCCACTTCGCCCACATGGCTGGTTGCCTTGGCAACCTCAGCTCGCTCCAGGTCCCGCTCGGCGAGGAGCTGCTCTATGTGTTGCTGTTTCTCCTTCAGGGCCTCCTGAAGGGCCGTGGTGCCCGAGATCTTCCGCGTGTACCTCGAGGACGTCTCTGTCAGCTTCAGGGAGACAATCGTTTCAGAACCTTCAAAGAACACCTCAGAAATCTCCCAGTTTTGTTTATGTAACATCTCTCAGTAACGTCTGAGATTATATCAAGAAATATGCAATAACCAAGACGTATTTTTTAAAACTGTAGTTACAATGTAAAATCTTTATTGAACTGTGTGGCTCTCATGATCATGAAGTTTTTTCACTTGGCCATCATTTTAGCAACGCTTCTGGGCAGCTATTTTATTCATACAAGACCAGGTCTATCTAGTCCATCTGAATGGTAGAAGAGCGATCTCTAAATTGCTTGCTGCGGTCACAATCAACAACTAACTACCGACTAACAATTAAACCGGACATGAGCTGTACCATAAATGTTTCTACAGCCACTGTGTATGTGCAAAGGTTGGCCAATACTTCACAGCACTCTGTACAGAGCCCATCCCCTACAGAACTGCTCGTCCTTAAAGATTTGCTCATGTTACTGGAAGACAGAACTTCACACTCTCTGCATTCAGTACCAGCACTGCAGTCGTGTTAATGTCAGCAGTCTGTGACATCATACATGACATCATACTGATTAAAACTGAACCTGATATTCAGACATCACAGTTTAACATGCAGAGACGGCTGAAATTCATTCATTCAGCTTGCAGGCAGCGAGGGACACTGCAGCTCAAATGCAGGCCTGTGTGTGCATGCGGGGATGCATGTAATGCCAGTTTCACACATACTCTGTTTGCAGTATATATATATTTGCAGTGTGTGCTGCAGTACATACAGCGCATCTGCAGTCCATTCCGCTTCTGTGCACCTCAAACTCAACAATATTCTAAATTAAATGCTAAATTCAAACGTTTTTGAATAGTTATGAAACACCATTTTCAGCATTGTTTACAGTTTTGCGCAGGTTATCATTTGACAGAATTATTTATTATTGCAATTCCTAAATGTTTAGTTTTTTGCCTAATTTCAGGATTAAAGTAATAAGATGACTATAAAAGTAGTTGTATGGTTTAATGTAATTTAATCACCACAAAAGCACATTTAAATGTCAGTAAGTGTCATTCTGAGCACACACCACGTGCTCAATCACTTTAACTCTAAAAGTTTTAACAGAACTTGATGCGGAAACAATCTGCAGCTCAGTGTCAATACTCAACTTTGTAACGCGGGCACAGAAAAAATATGCAGGGCATAGTACTGTAAACAGAGTGAGTGTGAAACAGGTGCACGCATCTCACCAGTCCCGTGCGGCTTGGCTTGCAGCTAGCAGATGATGCGACAGAGCTCATGGAGCTGATGGAGGACGCGCTGGGGCTGCGCTTCAGTCCTGCGGGTGTCGCAGTCTTCCGTGCAGTCGTCTTTGCCTTGGCCGGGGTCGTGGAGGGGAAACCGATCCGTGTCACCTTATGCACCGGAGCAAAGAGACCATACTTGGGCTGACACTGGAAATACCTGCGGACACAAACTCACATTCATGTAAAACTCAAGAGCTCCTCATATATTGCTCTGTATGTTGTAGAGGTGCACCAGCAGTCAGAGGTTTGGACACACCATGATTGTGCAAAATTCAGCCATTTTCCATGTAAATGTTTCAGTAGTAGTGTATGTAGAAAGAGCACTTAACACTTTAGTTACAGGACTGTAAAGTACAGAAATGTACCTGGTTCCAGCCACAGCTCCATCGTTCTTTCCCAAGGGCTCGTCCAGCTCAACCCCACACCATTCACCCTTCGCAAAATCTGTTTCACCCAGGAACCGCACGACACCAGCTTTTGTGCCAGCAACCTGGAAATATGTGAAAAACATCAAACTGCAAGACATGTCAACTGCTTGACAAATATCTCATACTTAAGCAGCAGTAAACAATTTCTGAGTAAACGTTTATGGACATTTGAACAGACATTCAGCAAATATTTAATACATTTAAAAAAAAATTTAACAGTAATTCTCAGAAATCACTTATTCCATTTTTAACCATCATACAATTTAGTTTGTCTGAAACATTGTTTTAAAGAATCAACACAAACATTTACAGTCATGATGATGGAGAAGTTCATAAGTCAACAGGAACTTGTTGTGAAGCTCATTTGAATGAATGATTCATCACAACATTAAGACTCTCACCAGCACTCGATCATTGATCTTCAGCTCACGTTCTCCTTTCTTGACTGAACCCGTTTCTGACAGATTGGACACAGATTCACTCTTGGACCGCACCAGCTCTGAGGGCGGAGCTGTTGTTTTGGTGGGCGTGGTCGGTTTTTTGGTTGAAGCAGAGGCTGATGTAGCAGACGGAGTGGGTGATGCGGCACGGGACGGAGGAGCCGTTGTCGTCCCGTTGGCCTCACCTTCTGTGCGGGACAGTTTGGAGGGACGGGTGAAAATACCCTTCAGTGGATCACACTGAAAATAACGCACACCCGACACAGAGCCATCGTTCTTCCCGATTGGCTCATCCAGCACTATGCCCGCCCACTGGCCCGGAGCAAACTGGGTCTCTCCTAGAAACTGAACAACACCCGGCTTGTTGCCATTCACCCAGACGCGATCTCCCATCTTAAACTCCTCCCCCGCATCTTCAGCTGAGGATTTGTCACTTTGAGCTGGTTTAGAGGCAACTGTCCAAATGAAGAGAAGAAATAAGATGTTCTTTATAGCAGTCTAATTTATATACTGTGCATATGTTCTCTATGCATGAAATACTCATACTACATACATCTATATCTGTGTACTGTATAATACAGAGCACACTGTGAAAAACACTTTCCCACTATACAGTGTGCTTGCTTTTCATTTCCACCACCATCAATGAATCAATGAGCCCTTATAATCTGATCGGACTGCACACAATGCAAACTAACCAATATTATTTCTCAGATGATAGCTGAGCTCACAGAATTCACATGCAATGTGACCTCAAAAACTGAGTTTTACAAAACCTGAGGTCATGAGACAGTCATACAGTATGTATACTACTGTGTTTATTAACATTATTAACATTACTGTGTTTAATAACATTTTCACACTAGAATTTAAGAAATGTGTTGAATTTCTCCTAAAATACATTGTATACTTGTATAAAGCTTTTATTGTTGTTATGTGCAGCTAGATGTGATCTGTCTCACTCTTGTGTTTCTCATTAGCTTTTAATTTTATAAACTGATTCTGAGATTAAATGGTAAAGTGGGAGGGGCGTCACCTGTAGAAGGGGACGTTTTCGTGGCCCCAGCACTGACCACTTTGCCAATTTTGCTGGGTGCTTTGAGTCCGCTGGGCTTTGCTGTGCTCATGGTCGCTGTGAAACTGCTGTCTGTCTGTCACTGAACTTCACCTCTCCCAGACACATTGACTCAGCTCAGAGGTTCAGTCTGATTCAAAAGACACAAAGAGACAAACTTTCAGACTTTTTACTATTCCATCAGTGACACAATATAACTTCATAACTCCATATATCCTCATAGTCTCCTTATATTTGGCTGTAATGCTCTTTATTTTACGCTGGCATTGCAGAGCGGGTCAGTACATGTGTGAAATGATGACGTTTAGTGCAATCTATCGTGGAACGATGACATTTTAACAAGGTGAATCAGATATGCGTGTTTAGATGCAGGTCGTATGTCTGGATATCTGTATCCAATTTAAACCCACATTTAGAAGTGGCTCAGAATTGTGTTTGTGTTTACACATGTGCAACAAATTCTGATCTAAAAAAAATATTGACTTTTTGTGCTAGTGTAAAGCAGCCTAACAGATACAATAGGGGTCTAATAATAAGAACATGTATGGGGTCCAAGAACAAAGGGTTTAAATTATGTAAATTATGTTTAATACAGTATTTAAATGTAATTTGTAAAATCAATATGAGCGCTAAATTTTAACATAAAAACGTAATATTTCACCGCATCTATAAGACAAAAGTTTTATATGTTCAGGTAACAGAATTGGTATCAGGTAAGAAACTTCACTAGTTGTGAGTTTCCAGCACAGATTAACCTTTAATTATACATTTATAATTAAAACACCCAGATGGAGAAACGCTTGGACTCAGCATGTTAACATAAGTCAGTAGTTATCAGTCTAATTTACAAGCTTTCTGCAGATGAATCACTCAAAACACATGCAATCATGTGAAAGACACACACACACACGTGTCACGCTGGACTGAACCTGTCAGTGTGTCTACATGCCGTCGGTCTCTCAGAGTGGCAGAGCAAGGAAATGCAATACAAACTGGTAACATGAACTATCCATGGGTTAAATGTTACATCAAGCCAAACATAGAGCAGGTTTCACAGAGGCCCTTGTGTACATACACATACTGTACATCTCTATAGATTTTGTACAGCAGCAGTGTTGCTGTAGCTCGGCTGGTACAGCAGTGTGTTAACAGCACAGAAGGGTTCGATTTGCAGGGATCACTGATGAAATGTGTCACTTGAATGTAGTGTAACTGGATAAGAGTCTGTCAAATGAATACATGTAAATACAACATCAGAACGTTAAGTTCTGCATTTCTGCTTCTAGATTTCTACTGACTAACAACGACTGATGGACAGAAGTGACACTAACAAACTTCACTGTTTGATACAGGCCTGTTTGAGTTTACATGCATTTCCTTTTAAGATACAGCTCAGGAAATACACTTTTGATATTCAAATTCCACACAAGGCCTCATGTGTGTTTGTCTTTTTTTAGCATATAGTTATTTTTTGTAGGAATTTCAGAATGAGAGAGCTGGTAACCCATCTGCTGATCATGGGTAAATTAAGTGCTTAGTTTAGTCTCACATTGGTTGTTATGGAGGTTGAGCCACATCCTCTTTTAATTCCTCTTTTTTAACTTGCATTTAAGTTTGGAACAAGCCAATCCAATCCAACCACACAATACACACAAAACAGTATCAGTGTGTAAAATATTACATCCACAAGTACTTGTAAGGGCTAAAAGGCATAAGGAGATAAAAGCTTATTTTTACACATAGCAGACTTTAATCCACAGTGATTTAGAAATGAGGAACATCTCAAGCAATAAGCAATTTATCACATAAGACCAACAGTACTCACAGTACTGCAGTGTCCAGCTGCAGGAGGAACACACGGGCTACAGCAGATACATAGAGAATTAGGAAAAGATCAACTTTAAGGGCTTTAGACCCTCACTAGTACTCTGAGCATACATTCATATCTGTAGTCTGTATTTGACCTAATTCATCAGCTTATGGTTGTCATAGTTACAACGACATAACACAGAATATTTTCTACAGTAATCCATATCCTTTAAACATCTCCAATACTGCTGAACTAATATCTGTTTCTGTTTTAATATCTTCCTGCACTTGCAGGCTGAAGTTTTTGTGTGTTGTGTGCTGTCGCTAGGTGCAAATAACATTCCCAAAAGTGTTATTATTAGACTGGTGACACAGCAGCCTTCCTGAAACACTATGAGACCAACCGTCAAAATAAATCTCTTCATCCCAATGTTTTCATCAAGTGACCTATTCACTCACCATTATCAAGGACAGAGTCAAGCAACAGTGTAAAACTCTCTCACTCTTCTCTGAACACACAGGAGGAAAAGCAGTACAAATCAAACAACCTCACAATACAAACGCTGAAGCACTTAAACTGACAGTCTGTGATAGAAACAGAGAAAAACATGGACTTTAGTATTTGAAGGACCTACAGAGCGGATGTCTTTCTGCTATCTGTATTAAACAGGTAAAATAAGAGCTAAACTGATACAGGCAGTATATCAGCTGAAGCACAGCTGTATATTAAGGGCAGATTTCAGAGCAACACTGCAGAGATTCTGGCTTGATGATGAAAACACGGTTTGATTCTGGGCTCAAGGTTTAAGGCAACAGTGGATTTGTGGATAAAAATATGTACATAAGGAAAATGGACTATTATAACTGTACCACATTTGGATACCAAATGGCCATTTTTAAACCTGTGGCTTTATGTCAACTGTTTTTTTTGGAATTTATAATATATACTTGGCATTTATAATATATTTATAGTGTAGATATCACACATGTATTGTTGTGATACAGTGTTAGGTTAGTCTAAATAACTTCACAGAAAATTACAGCACTTTTAAAAAAATTTCAAAAACAACACCCGACAGTTCACCAAACACCTCAATAAACTATTAAACAGGTAATGCTTGACTTTAACCACATGCAGATGTACACCTGACATCAGCCCACAGCAAAACAACTTCTGTCAAAGTCCAGCAGTGTCATACTGCGTTTCTTGAAAGCAGACAGACAGTGATCTGCATATATGTGAAGTGTTTTATATACTTCATTATATAACAACAACAACAGATACACAGTCACTATCAGCAGCAACACGTTATTTTCCCTGTTTAACATGAAATCTACTGCAGCGTGTGATCGGGAGCCACATCTGGATTATGAGGAATGAGCTGATTTATGTTACCGTTTAAATCATAACTAGTCCTGGTTTAGGATTTAAATTAATGACTAAATACACAACAGGTTTGACACTCAACGATCAGCAGTTTCAGTTCACGAGAAATGCGCAGCTGACAACAACAAGCTGCGATCACGTTACATTCACTAAACAACCCACGACATCACAAACATAACTGTCACAAACTAAATAACATGTTAAATGTTATATTACACTGATATTACACTGGAGATCTCCCTCCTGAAGCATCGGGCTTTGGTTAAAGGACGCGATAAACATGGAGAAAGTTGAGAGGTCTGAGGACGGACTTCCTGCAATGTCATCTCTGAACTGACCGATCCTGCACACAAATAACACCGCGACGCGCCGCACGCCCGCGCGACAGTGACGCGCAGCAGCCGCGGGTCAGTGCGGATCAGCGGTTAGTACGGAAAGCGTTTACCGGGCGAGGGCCGAGGCTTCACCTGCGCTGAGGGGAATTCACACATGGCAACTTCCAGAAGAAACCCGAGATCCGCGACACTGGCGGAAACGAGCCTTTATTCGGCCGATCGCACGCTCACCTGCCGCGTCCCGACCGCGCGGCGCTCCGGGGAAACGACGCGATTGATTCCGCGTGATTCTCGTTGATATGCTCGGCTGGACTGACGCGCGGGCTTCAAGATTTCACCGGGCGCGTTCACACACTTCAGCGAGCGGCACGCGTGGCGTGATGACGTTGCTTGTGCCCCGCCCGAGCGTCGCGGGGACCACCGCGGGTCCGACGCTTCGCTATGGGAAGCCAAACACACCAAAAGAGCTGCTCGAACCAGAAACAAACCTGCGGGTCGCCGCCCGGTGGTCCAAACTTACACTGACTGCAGATGTTCATAAGTTTACACTGAACTGTACAGCTGTTACTGTTAACTGCTGTATATGTAACTGCTGTGAGCTCAGGGCAGCAGGATTTAGATCTGTTATATTATATATAATTTAGATCTGTTATATTATATATATACACGTACAGATGTTACTAACTGTAAAAGAAGACTTAATGCTGTGTCCCGTCATAAAGACATACATGTGGGTTGACGTGAGGAGCTTTCTCTCCTGTAGGTGTTTCTGGATGAGACCACAGATGAAGTCTTTGATTTCTTGCCGACGTTGCCAGACAACATGACATTCAGCCTCGTTTACTTACTCAACAATCATGTTAAAATGCTGAAAGTAAGGATCCTTAAAACCCAAATGCTGATGCAACAAACACCTAGTTTTTCCAAACAGAAGTCGGCAGAGGGGCCGTCTGTTCTGAAACTTCAGTTGTTATACCTCTAAGATAAAATATGCAACAAAAAAGTTTTTACTGTATATTGATAAATTGTGCAAACATTTACTCAGACAGGACGAATATATTTAACTTCCTCTTCAGTTCCTCGTGTGGACCATTGTTACGGTACAAAAACATACTTGGCTGTCTCAAGCATAATAAACATAATAAACTATTTTTTGTGCAGACTACACAGTATATGTTAGCCACACATTCAGTATTGGCCGGGAAATTGGACCCGACAGCTGAAATTACAAATCATTATTATAACCGTATCGTTGTGAATGGGGGTAAGGTAGAGACCGTTTTAAACTCTGATCTGTTATGTACTTGCTCGGTAACTAATTTTGTTCATTTTAACAAAAAAAGTTTTGCTGCTTTATTGTTGTTTTTCACGTGGCTGTCGACGTCACGCGGGTGGAAGGGCTGCCCGGGGATGCGCTGACGCCCCCTTAAAACAATGAAGAGATTTGATGAGTATGAAACTTATGAAAGGACCAACAATAGATTAATAATAAAGTGTTCATTGATTTTTAACCTTTGTATATTAAAGAAGCCAAACAGTACATCCTTTAAAACAGAAAAACCCGGAAGCACATTGCAATTAATGACATGAAATAATTCAGTTTAACACAGCGGTGTGTGAGGACAATCCCTTATTTACTGATTTCATAAAGAGCTCCAACAAAACAGCCAAAACATTTCATCCTCTAAGAATCTTTAGAAAGTGTTTTACCTTTTTATTTTACTTCTTTAAAGCTTTATTTATACACATATATAAATTGCTTTCAATGTCATTGTATGTAATTCTGACATTTTGATGTACTTATATATTTGTTACCTCGGTATTTTTTAGAAAAAACGCGCTGACGCTCGATCGCTGATTGGCTGAGAGACCAGAAACAGGAAGTAGAAGAACAGGAAACCAGAAAAGCGTCCGTGAAATACATATATATCGCAAACAGACAGTTTTTCTATTTGCTCAATGCTTCACACAGCACATATCAATACTTCAGTGCTGTGTGCATGCAGTTTGCGTTTAGATCTGTTGTAGTGTTGTGGAGCAGCGGTTGTGTTACAGTATCATGACATCGGCTGTTGGGATTTCTCTCATCAATATGTCTCATTGGGAATGCGGCAGAAGAAGAATGCGCTTCCTATATCTTGCAAACAATAACTCCTTTAAAGTTGCTAAACAAAGCACAAGTGAGGTAGGAAGACCGCTACAATAATACATAAAATCATGGTATTCTTTGAAAGTTTAATGAAAACGTATTTTATTTTCTCATTCAGTTATTTATTTCTGTAGGATGAGATGATTCCTCTCTTTCTTGGAGCTGATGTGTTCTCAAACACAGACATTCGCAGTGAAAACCAGCCCAGATATCATTCCAAATTTGCTAAACGTGGTCTGGCAACTAAACTGTTTTTCTCACCAGGTACTTTGGTGATCTGTTTAAATCTGGGAAAAGACCTTGTTATTTCAGCAGTAACACATTCCCCTTTCATCTCCAGACTGCAGATTCCAGGGGCTGAGAATTCCCAGCTCCAGCAACAGTCTGTGGTTTTACAGCATTCAGGGAGTTTTCCGAGTAGCATTTGAACTGTATAGCAAAAAAGATCAGCTCTCTGTTATGGAGTCTTTTCAGGTAACTTTAAGATGTAATTTTATGAATAAATGAGTTTGTCTTTATGCCTTTAAAATGTTCTGATGATATAAAAACACCCTCATAAGGATCTATGGAAATCTCGGATAGAAGATAACAAGCTGAACATGACCTATCACCTTGGTGCCCAAATGGATGTTCAACCCCAAGACATACTTGCAACAAATGTGCAATGTCCATCATCTCAAGGCCGTCTAAACCCTGACAATGGAGAAAACGTGTCTAAGGACTTTCAAATATCTACAGACCAATCAGTTAATTTATCATCTACAGACCATGACTACTGTTCCTCTACAGAGCAAACAAACAAACTCCAGTCTGCTTTGCTTACTCAGAAACTCAACAGCATTAAAGAAAAAGTGAAGCTGATTGCAGATATTGAAGAGGAACAATTAAGGACCATCATGAAGATCCTGGACTACGTCGAGTGCTGCATTAGCGGGAAGCCGGATGAGGTGAGACTGACGGACTTGGCAATGACCCTGTTTGAGACTCATTTTCAGGGCTGCTGTGTTTACTCCAGCACTCTTCTGACAGCTGTGGCAGGATGGCTGGGCCAGCAGTTCAGTGCCGCCAACAGCACCATTAGTCATCGAGTTGAAGATTTTAAGGCACAGCACATTGAACACATCACAGACCTGCCACCTCCAGAGCAGCTGGTGTCTGAGCTTTTCCCAGAGGCCATGCAGAACCTTCTGGCTTACTGGATGGGTCTGAGTGAAGAGGCAGACAGCTGGAAAAGACACAGTGAATATCCTATCCTACTGCTTATACTGGAATTTGCCAATCACAATCTTATTACTGGAGTGGCCCACGTATTGTATTCCAGTCTAATATCCAAATAAAGATGCCTGAATTATATATTAGTGGAAGACCAAATCATTCCAAAGGAATAAAAGGAAGATTGTTTTTACAATGCAAGTTTTATATAAATGTTTTTCCGTAAATGGCTTAATGTCATACATTTATCTGATTTCCCCTCATGAGAGGTCATCGATATCCAAACACTGATGTGAGCAATTTTTTGTGTATGTGCCAAGGACAGCATTACATTTTATGTGTATAAAGTCTGCAAAGCAAAATCAGATTAAAGTTTTATTGTGTGGCTTGAGTACTTGTTATTGACTGAGATCAGATTATAGCATTTATCTGCTCTGAAGATGAAAGTGACGTATTTGTCAGGTTTAACTCATACTGATGAGAGTGAACACACACCCTATAACAGTTCTGTTATTATAAACAGATGAACAGACCTGTTGACTTTTGATTTGCATTATCATGCCAGAATCTTATGCTAACAATGTCAGTGCACACTAGTTTATCACATGCACTTAAACATCACTGTATCAGACCATCCAACAATCTATCTGTAAACACAGCTGTAATATAAAAACTATTAATTCATAATTACACAATTACAATTCCAGTAATTTTCAGAGACCGGGCAACACAACTTGTTTGAGTGATCAACTGTATTTACATGTGAAATATTCCAGGATGAACTGGTGACTTGAATACATGACACACCAGATGAAACCAATATCTAGGCAAGCTAACGTGCCAGCATCCTCTACAAACATACAAACCAGCTTTACAGCGTTAAATCAACAAGAGTTTACAGAAGCACAGGACAGAGTTCAGACAGCATCCATGCCCCTGGAGAAGGAGAAGCCGAGACCCATTCCACGCTGAGTGTGCGTCTGCGATCGGGCCATCTCATACTGAACGTCCAGATTATGAAACATCTCCTCCTGCTGCTGCAAGGTCTTCAGCCCTTCTTCATCAACTGCTCCTGATGAACCTCCTTCTTCACCCTGTGGTGAAAACAACGGTCAGTTGTATCAGTGTAAGATTATACTTTGGATCATTAAAGACATCAGAAATGACCCTCTAATACAAACACTTACTTTAATGCCCATCAGTTTGCGAAATTTAACATTTTGGTCCTTATTGCCAAAATTTAGCTTCTCCCAAAGCTCAGCCGTCTGCGATTTGTCCTGTAACATGAATAAATGTTGAGAACATAAGAATATGTATCTTCAGTAGTGATAGACTATCACCCGGGTCAATATTTGCCCATTTTGAGATAAATGACATGAGCCTATACCTGTATGAACCTATAAATGCAACACTTTATTAACCTGCATGTTGATGCAAATATTTCATCATCTGCTAGCAGCTTCTGTGCAGTATTAGGAGACCTTCATATTTGGCATGTTGGCTGCATGGAGAACAGTGTGTCTCGATATATTTTATTACTTTGGTGTTATTATGTACAGCAGCATCTGCAACAACTGCATATATGTATATTACTTGGCAAAATGAACTGCTATGGAAACTTATGATACTGTCACTGACTAAAACGCAAGTTACTTGACTTCCTGAGCGTTTGCACACCAGAATGTCTTGCTTTCATATTTACGTTAATCGTGTCAGAGTTGTAGTGCAACTAAACTCAATCAGCAGCTCCCACAGTTAGTCTGAGGTTTGGTACCCTGGTGTCCACGTGACTTAACACTACCACATGCTTTCACATGACCAATTTATCCCTGAACCGTCTTAAACTAAACTGCCAGTGTGTAAGCACACTCAGAGCTGTACCTGATAAAAGTCACAATGGTTAATTTCTTTACATTTATATTCATATATGAGGAAATTAGTCTGTTTAATATCATATTGTTAATCTAAAATTAAATGTAAACACACTGCCATCAGCTACAGAAAGTCTCGTACCCTCACGTCTTTCTTGCCCTGCCACAGCATCTTTCTCTTCTTCTCCTGCTCTGCAAACTTCATGGGGTTCACCGCTGAGGGATTGTAGTAGCTCGGCACGGCAATGCCGGTCTCTGCCAGCGTTTTGGCCTGCAGCGCCGCCATCTGAGCGGCCATGGCGATCTGCGGGGTGACCTGCGTGCCAGACGCCAGCAGAGCTGCCACGTTCAGGGACGGACCGGCTGCAGCGGTGACCGTATCACACAGCAGTGGAGCTGCCGCTAACACACAAGAAAGCGTCAGACGGAGGCAATGCTGCAGTGGATCAGACATTAGCTGGTCATCAGAAGACTAGCGGCGTTCCTCACCTGCTGTTATCTCCTGCTGATGCTGCTTCTCCAGTATTTCCTTTTCCTTCTGTTCCTGAAGTTTCTTCGCTCTCTCCAGCCTGTGAGCGTGGAGATGTTTTCTAAGCATAAAAGCTATTTTCTCAAACTAAACTTGCTTAGTTAAGCAATTTAGTTTAGCTATTTTAAACTTAAAGTCTAGCTTAAAGTTTCATTGTACAATAGAAAATTTTGTTTGTCAATTGTTAAAATGCAAAAATGTTAAAAGCTTCAAACAGCAATTTCTAAGGAAAGCGACAGGGCCCTTCTTTCAGTGAGAAGGTTCATTGTGCATTAATGTTAACATATACAACTGATGGTTTTAAACATTGCTTGGTTAATGTTGAAATTAACATTAAGATGAGTATGACTGGTTGTTAGTTTCATGTAACGTGTATGTGAACAGCTTCTGCTATAACATGATACAGGTGCTGTTGTACCTCCTGGCCAGCGCTTCCTGAGCATCCATGGCCGTGTTTCTGCCTCTGAATGTCACCGGACTGACGGACCGACTGTGACTTTTCTTCTTCGTTTTATCTGATCTCTTCTTCCTCTCCCTACAAAAACAGCAACATCAGCTCACTTTTCACACATTTTCCTTTAGTTGCAATAAAAAAGTGACTTTTAAATTTGCCCACTTGCTCTTGCTGTGATTTCTGCCGTGATGTCTGTGTTTGCTCCGGGAGCCGGATCGAGACCTGGCTCGTCTTTTCTTCTCGCGACTCCTCGACCTCCTGTCGCCACTGCGTGAACGAGATCTTCTTCTGTCCCGATTGTGATGTCGTCTTTAGTAAAACATGAATTCACATCTAAGCAGATGGTACATTATAACACACTGCTGTTGGATCAGCTGATATTAAACATCAGAACCTTTCTCTGGAGGGTGATCTTGACATGCTTCTTGTTCTGGAGGCCTTTCTGTCTTTGCGACGTTGCCGCTCCTCTGTGTCTTCAGACAGCCTATCACGACTCTTCTCTGACAACTCCCGCTCCTCTGATCCACTCCCACATCTCACAGCTTTCTCAGAGTCCCTCTTCCATACCTGTTTTAAGAAGAATTGGTGTCTTTCAGGAAAATAGTGCAACAAAAAGAGTTAGTAAATTGGTCTGAGAACAAACTTCCCAAGTATTTTGACAAGAAAAACACTTTCAAACTGTGTGAACCCTATCCCAACTTCCACCACCGCACAACCAGTGCAACGTATAGTTTCACTAATCAGTGCATTTAACCAGCACATTCAGTTCACGCGAAAACAAAAAAAATCCTGGGGTGATAAAGACTCTGTTTACCAAACAGCAACAGTGCAAACAGTTGCTGCTTAGTGCAAAAACCTACAAAAGCGTTATTTGACTTCCATTTTCTTTTCTTGTATTCATGGTCCTGAAGGTAAACATAAAATTGTCAATTTTTTTCAGTTAAAATTGACCCCATTTACTTTATTGGTTTATGTCATTCCTAAAGAAAACAATTAACGCTTGTCTTCACAATCTCTCGCAATGGAACAACCTAAAACGCTACTTGACATTGTATTAGACTTCTGTTATTGGTAATACAGCCCTTCTAAAATCCTGACAATCAATGAACGCAATTTAGCAGTGTTACTAAGATTAGGAAAACAATAGCAACTGTTGCCATGATACATCAAGATTACTCAAGAGTAAACAAGTTACTAGCGAGTACAGCCACAAATATCATCCTCTTTAAAATCAAGTCAAATATTTCACTCAGCAACATCACATTAAAGTAAAACGGATTGTGAATGTCTTT
>JAZGTK010006313.1:5031-17881 GCA_036877625.1 Ambastaia sidthimunki
TCTCTCTCTCTCTCTCTCTCTCTCTCTCTCTCTCTCTCTCTCTCTCTCTCTCTCTCTCTCTCTCTCTCTCTCTCTCTCTCTCTCTCTCTCTCTCTCTCTCCTTGTGTCATAATTGTGAGGCGGACGCCTCTGGCGATTCCTGTGCAAATAAATAAAAGTTGACAAAGTCTTTTCTGCAGATTCTCTCTTTGCCTCGTGAGACTAGTCTCGCAACAACAATTATTCCAAATGTCACTGATTCATGGCCAAAGGGCCCGAGGCAAATGAGGATTAAATCTTTAACACACCGAGGAATTAAAATATGTTGCTCCAGACGAGAGGAACAAGTGCTTCACCTCGGAGGCTTTTGGCTGAGTGGTGTTTTCCTCAGTCAGACATTGTGCCCCTGACGGCTGGAAGCCCCCTGTGAGAGAGGTTTATCTCTTATCATCACATGAGTAAAATCATGAACTGTTGGGGAAGATGAAATGTAAAAGCTACACGCTGCCTTCAGTTTAAATTAGTTATCAGTGAAATCTAACAGTGTTAGTTATGGTGTGTCTCACGACCAGTCGCTGTTAACTAAGAAACTAATGACCAACTCTAATCATCTGTAAACTGAGAGCTTCAAATTAAGTTCCACCTGTTAAGATGTTGCCTATATAAACCAGCTAACATGTAACGTTCTCAGAAAGCTGCCTAACGTTCTCCTAAAGTTCTTTCATAATTATCAAAAAAGATTTTGCAGTAATGTTAGTTGAACGTTTATTTAAAGTATGAATGTTTAATGCTTTTATGTAATCTTTATATAAGTTACTGTAATTATATGATCTTATTCTACATTTGTCTTTAACGCAAAAGTAGAATGTAAAAATACTTCTTTTTTACCTGCAGATAATTAAATAATCTCTTATATATACAAAACGATCATGAGTTTTTTTTGCCAGTCAGCAAACTGTGAGGCTGAATGAATGAACGGGTAGTTGGCGCAGAATTGCCCAGCAGTCATAAACATTTTTAATTATCATGTTCACCCAACCTGAGTGTGGACCTGCAGAAATCAGGGTGCATATCTGTGTGAATTCATCCAACTCCTCTTTTAAGTGCTTATTTTTCCAGCAAAACAGTCACTGGAGTATATTTGTATGTTTTTGAGCGTATCGACACTGGCTGCCGTTTGCCCTGAGAGCAACGTGACATTGTTTGAACAGACTCGGACCACTTCTGATTCCCCTGTCAGGAGACAATGAGAATGAATCAAGAGTCTGTGAGCTGTCAGAGGACGTGGAACATTTTGTATATTGAGAATAAGTGCAGGGAGACCCGTTTTCCATTTTAATTGTAAAACAGATAAACGCTAAACACTCCTCAGGAACAAATGACTTGTGAGTAATTATTGTCTAATAGCTCTCCTCCCTCCAGAGCTGTTTACGTGGCCCAGATGGCAACCAGAATGAGATTTAGGGAGAAAATTGACAACATTATTCACCCAGCCATTATCAATTACCTGAGTATCAATTGTACGGTAATCGAGTTGAATATGAGGAGGGATTCTAAGAGTCAACGTAATTAAACCTTTTCGAGACTGTGGACATTTGGGTGTCGTTTGTTATTGAGATTTATAGGAAAGCGACGGACAGCCCTCCTTCTTTTGTGCGTAACGGATGGATGTTGAACAGAAGACATGGATAGTCCATAAAGAACAAAGAAAATGGCTTTTATGTGCCATGTACGGGCTCCATTACCACGGACGGCCTCGGCAGGGCCCAACACAGCCAGCGCTATTAAAGCAAAGTACCCCAATTCCCAACGAGCATAGCAGAGAAGCTACATTAGAGCCGGTTTTAGTGGCCTCATTAGAGAGCTTTAATTAACCTCCTCAACTCAAGTGTGACTTTCATTTTCCAGCGAGCTAGGTGCTTTATTTGTGTTTTATGCCGTAGCGTTCCTCCATGTGATCATAATGATAATTCTAACCTGTATGGAGAAAGCTAATGGCTATAGCATGCTAATGGCGTTGAGTTGAGATTCTCTCTGATTGACTGAAATAGTGTTTCTGTGTGTTTTCCTGACGTATTTTAGCTTTGCACAGGACAAAAAAGCACGTTTGGAACGCACCACGATCGATTGGACAAAAAGAACAAAATAAATGTGGAAATTTAGTCATTCAGTCATTCTTGTCTTTCAAACAGGCACTAGAGATCGTCTCAAAGTCACATGATTGGTTGACAGTGTTGTTAGCTGACGTCCGGCGCTGTCAGGTCCCCAAACAGAGCGAAATTCATTCGTCCTGCTACAGTGGAGCAGAAATTTCCCTGTAAGTCAAATATTCAGCTCTGTACAGAGAAACAGGAAGTGATGCAAGATCATTTTTTTTATCTCTACTGAGTTGCTTTCGTGTGGCGAATACATTCATGCAATATAATGCAAACTTTTCGATGACACTGATAAATGCTCATAAACCCAAACCTTTCTCATAAGATTTGTGAACCTGAGAGCACGATTAAAAGCCAGAATCATAATTTCTTTTCATTTGTGTCAGTGACGTGACGAGGTTTCAGTCAGTTAATTAAAATCACGGCCCGTCATCTTCTGCTGCTCTGACTGGATAATTCATCTGCATTATTTATGCAGGAACATTACGTTTAATAACTTGATTTATCGCAACAGTATGTCTCTGGAATCATTAGGGGAATTAGAGAAAAGCAGATGTTTTCAAGAGCTTCAGGTTTCTCCTGATGTCTATGTTGTTTCTGGGCGTTTTATTACATGAAGGATCTGAGGTGAAATTGAATGAACAAAATTCAACTCAACTAATAATAATAATAACAACAAAGATGAGATGATAAAGACACAGAAAGATAATTATGATGAAGGCTATATATCATATATCAAAAAAACGTTATTCTTAAGTAGTTAGTAAAACGTTTTAAAAATGTTACGGAACTGGAAACTGTTCTTTCAGTGTTCTTCCGATCACTGATCATCTGACCGTATCTGCAGCCCATGAGTCTCTCCTGCCCTGATGTCAAGTGAACTTATCAAAATCTCACTCCGTCTCAAACTGTGACCACTGAGACACTCATATCCATCTTCATGATGGTTTCTTAACATTGTTTATATGTGATAATCAATATGAGGGTGTGCGTGTGTGTCCTTGTGTTT
Organism: Ambastaia sidthimunki; assembly: GCA_036877625.1. Classification (NCBI taxonomy): domain Eukaryota; kingdom Metazoa; phylum Chordata; class Actinopteri; order Cypriniformes; family Botiidae; genus Ambastaia; species Ambastaia sidthimunki. The sequence continues at coordinate 8,176 of JAZGTK010006313.1, forward strand.
GAAACTGTTCTGTTCTGTGTCCTTCAGCAGGAACCCAGTTCTTCATCATTCAGGAACCCTTTAAGTTACCTGCCTACAGCTGTGACACCTTTTCTACTGTCTCTTTCTGTAAGAGGCACCTCAGAGAATGATGGTCTGACAAGCAAAATGAAGAATTCATCTTACTTTGTTAGTTTTCTTTAGAGGTTTAAGGTCTCGAAAGAAGAAATTCATTGATAGACGCAAACTAAAAAAGGATTAATGAATGATAAAGCAATCTAGACTTTTGTTCTTAATAAAGACAGATTCAGGGTAAATCCAACATTACTGGCTAAATGAATTTGAAAGTATGATGCATTTAAATTCTGGTTTTACCACAAACAGTCATATTTTACAGCTACTCATCCTCATGTCCTTTCTCCGTGTTTATACTTTTGTCTGGATCCGCAGTGAGCCTCTGCTGTCCTAGAACTGCTGGCCTAAAACTGCTGGACTAAAACTGCTGTCCTGGAACTGCTGTGATTGTGGGGATGTGGAGTAACACTAAAACTGCATGACTGTACCAACAATATTTCAAAGTATTTTTTTAAATGTGATAATCATTTGCATATGACACTTTTTTGGCAATTGTTTTCCACTTCAAGCTCTCTTGAATCTGCTTCTGTTTAATAGCATCAAGACCGGATCAACTGGAGTTAATATCTCTGATTATTGTAGATTCATTGAACAGAGGAAAATATCTGGAGTTTAAGGAATCACTTCATATGCACAGAAACATACAGAGTTGCCCTATGCTTGCTTTCAGAGGACTGATTCACTGGCCACTAAATCATTCTGTAATCAGTCTCTCTGTTCTGGGTCACCCATGCGTGTCCAAACCCCATTCCAGAGAGACGGCTGACCCCACACTGCTGCTGACCCCGTCTGCAGGAATCAGGAATACATGATCACCTTTGTTTTTGTGACAAAGCAAATGACAACAGCTGATCTCTCAAAGCTTAGAATTTCAAATCTTTGATGCATCATTAAACCCCAAAAGATTTAACTTTCAGTTCATCTGTATGCTAGTGTGATCATAAACGTTGAGATGAATCATGAGATGAATGTTTTTTGTTGATTTTTCCAGCTTTATTAAAATACTCAGAAAAGCAGTTTGGTGGAAGGTTTGAGACGGCGTCGATGAGCAGCGTGTGGATGGTTTTGAAGGGTCTTCTGGACTGATGGACCTCCGCTCCTCTCGGTCATGTAATTATCTGACAGCACTTGACAGAAATCAGTGACTCTCCAGCAGATCTGAGAGTGAACACAGAGCTGCTCAGGTTTCAGGGTTTAGATGAACTTCATGATCATTGCTCTGTCACTCACCTGCAGACTGAGGGCTTGAAACCTCTCGCATCACACCATCTAACCGCCCATTACCACAGTGAGAGAAAACCTGGCCGTATTAGAGCCTGAGAAATGGAGTGATCTCTATATTCAAGCCATCAGGATTTCTGCAGGAACTCCATCAAGACAGTCACTCAATGGCTTTTGAAAGGTGGGTAAGATCATTCAGACTCTTTTTTGACATTTGAGTCCCCAAAATGACAATTTATACAATTTATAGTTTTTAAACTCATATTGTTATTTTTGTGGAAATTAAAGCATTTTAAGAATATTTATGCAGCTCTTTATTGCACAACGAGAGTTAACCTAGCTAACAGAGAACGTTTTCAGAACATTGGCTAATGTTCTCCTTAAAATTGCTGTCAAAGTTATCAAAAAACGTTCTTGCAGTAACATAAAAGTAGAACATTTTTATTGTTATATATCACAAATCAATAACATTATTCTTAAGTTAAAAATTTTAAAAAGTTTGAATGTAAAAATATATCCTAAAAGCGCTGGTAAAGTTTTATAAAAGACATCCATATGACTCAGAGCTACAGGTGCACCAACATTTTTAACTGGTATGAATGGTGCAGGTGAAATGGCTCTTAAACTGTTTCCCAAACGGCTCCAATCTGCATCTTTTTGTTCTCCCAGCCACTCTTCCAGCTGCTCCTGTTCTTACTTGAAAAAAGTTTCAGTGCTGATGAGTTCAGAGGCACAAAACATCCCGTTCACATGCGGTACATGAGCAGTTTGTCACTGTACAGTAGATGTTGACGTGACATGTCAACAATAAAAACTGAAAGAGCAAAGCTCCGCCCCTAATTATGCAGTCAAGGTGAAGATTTAAATATCACTCAACCACCATTCCAAGTGTAAAGAAAAATATGCAAATGAGCGCATATCAATCAAAGAATGTTTCTCTCCTGGCAGAAAGCTATTAATTTTTTTCATCAGTTACTGACACTTTAACGTGTACATCACCCTCCGATCGCAAATGATTTCTCATGTATGCGTTCTCTCCCCTTACCGACGTGTTTTATTTTCGTTGCGTCCGCGTCTTGTTATTGTTTTAAAGTTTCTGTGTCTAGTGTGCATTAGTGAACCCTGATTGAAATTTTACCCACAAACTGAAAAATGACTCTGTGTTTAATGGAAAAAATAATTACACGTCAGGTGAAACAAACCATGACTCATAGTTACCGAGGAAGATGACTGGAGACACAAGCCGGCAATGAGGTCAACAAGCGCACACACACACACACAATTTACAATCTTCTGCTGAACTACTTAATTGCATTTCATAAGCATCTTCATAAAGCTCTTGTAAACGTTTATCCTTTCTTTGGATAGGTGGTGTTCCAATTTGCATACTTGTGCTACTGCATGCCCTTAATGTAAGTACTCTGTGTGTAAAGGGAAAGTGTGTACTTCTAAGTGTCATAAGATGGTACACCAGTTTTGGGGCGTAATTTCACACCACAAATATAAAAACTTTTGTAGGAGCATCCCAGTTAACAGGGAACGTTCTCAGAACATTGGCTAATGTTCTCTAAAATTCTCTTAAAGTTTGTGCAGTAGCGTTAGTAGAACGTTTCTTTAATGTTATATGTCTTCATCAAAAACATTCTTAAGTAGATAGTGGAATGTTTTATAATTGTTTGAATATAGTTTGTATGTTCATCTGAGAATGTGTATTTTTGACAGTGTGCACGTGTATTTGAATCAGTCGTGAGGTCTCAGATCTTCTCCATCATTATTTCAATCTGTCACTGACTTCACTGTTGCATTTAATTAGTCCTGAAACACAAAACGCTTCTGGCTCCAGATGCTCCAATGACGTGAGATTTTCCTAAATCAGCTGCAGCACCTCATTGTTGCTCTTGATATTTTTAATTAAAACCGCTTGTCGAAGAGGCAATCAAAAGCAAAACTGATGTTATACAAGATACGATTAATAAAATTTCCCCGACGTTCCTGTTAATTATTCAGAGTGGGAACACTTGTTATTAAGTCAAACATCGAGTAGAAGTTAAAACGTATCAAACTGTGTTTTTTCTGTCTGGTTAGCACACGTCTCGCACGCTCGGCTAAAATCAACATGACGCACGTGGATGTTTTTCACACCTTGTTCTGCAAACTGACACAATTCATGTCTGTGACAAATCTGACACCCTGTTGTTCATGCAGAAGCAGTTTGGCTGCACAAGCAGGAAATGCATATGTCACATGACATGCTTTTTTAAGCAATACTGGCTGGTGGTGGCATCTGCACAGTGGCACAGTGAAACAGAGTCAGGGCAAAAAATGTAAAGTGAGGACATTTTGGCCGGTCTCTACTTTCACCCATGTTAACACTTGGTTTAGAGTTAAGACTTGGTTTAAGGGTAAAGGTTAGAATTAGGTTAAGGTTAGAGTTGCAATGGTTAAGATGAGGGTAAGGGGCCAAAGATTGTATTGTGTCAATGAATGTCCTCGCAAAGATGGACGCTGTGTGTGTGTGTGTGTGTGTGTGTGTGATGCTTTGGCAATGCTGTTTGCAAAATGATGATGCCAATTAAATACTTTGAAATTGAAACAGAATTGATTACTTTCAGTTGCAAAGCAATTAGCTGAACAAGAGCAACTATTTACATCTTTATCACGGTGAGAACAACATGGAGGATGCTGGAAATGGCTGTGTGGTGTGAGTGTGTGTTAAATGTCTCAGTTGGTTGAGGTTTGGCAGGTGCAGTCATCTTCATTGTGCTTGTCCTTGCTGTGGAGAGGCGAGGCATATATTTACCTCAAATCCAGTTCCTGTGTGAGCCTCTAATTCTGTCTCTTTTGGCCTGTTTGACTGATTGTTGCTGTCTGTGAATATCAGACAAGATTTACATTTATGAAGATCCTTTAAAATGTGGAAAACACAATTCCAAGGACGACCACAAGGATTCCAGGAGGAACATGAGTGAGGTCATCAGTTTTACAGGTTATTTATAGTGGTTTACAGTAAACTTGTATGATGTCATCACAGGATTTTTGAATGGAGAGTGACTGTAAACTGAATTAACATTGTGATGTAATGAAACGTTTATTTGACCTGCTGTATTTTTGTTTTATGATGTTTCTGGTGGACCTGCCCTGGATATGATGAGGTGTTACCCTCTCAACATCTACCAGTCAGGGTTAGAGGTAAGAAAGGATTACCCTCAACTAGCAGTCTCTCTCTCTCTCTCTTACACTCTTTCTCTAAGAGGGAAAGTTATCAGAACGTTGGCTAGCATTCTTTAAAAGTTCTCTCAAAGTAATCAAAAACATACTTGCAATTCTTATGATCAAGCAATAATGTTAACACAACGTCTTAAAAAAGTTTCTTGAACTTTCAAAACGTTTTTGCTACTTAATGGAAACCCTAGGGAAACGTTCTCACAACCTAAACTTGTTAGCTCTGTAGGTGTCTAGGTAACTACATTCTAAAATATATGCAATTTATAAAATATAAAAAATGGACATTTTTCTGATGTATTTTTTAATGTATTTTTTCAAAGATCTTATCACAAAGCATTATGGGATTGTCAATCCACAAAGATACTGTGATGTTGAAGTTATTATAAGATGAAATGGTAATAACTTACAGTTCTGAATAATTGGGCTGTTTACCTCGTGGAACAGTTTTAACTCAGAGCACATCTGTGATGCCTCAGTAAATATTGGAACAGAGCCAATGTGGCTTTTGTGCTTGTGTTTTTTTACATTAGCTTTAGCGCTCAGTCAGTGTAAACTAGCATCAGAGTTTGCGGTCGCCGTGTGCCGTCGCTGATTCTCACGCTACGCTGCGTGAGTGAGTGTGTGTTTCAGAGATGATTGAATCAATACCGCTGTGACACGACTTGTTGGAACGGGCCTCTTTATTTCACGCAATTCCTTCCGTTTGGTCAGGGAACATTTATCAGAGCCACCGGCTGTTGTCAGGTAATAGAGCTTGTTCACGTCTGCGTGATAGAGGACTGAGGTTATGATACATGTTGATGGTTTATGAGGATATTGACACAGGGACAAAGTGCAGGACCACACTGCTTATAAGCCCACCGCTATACACACACACACACAGACCGGGACCACTGCTGAACAGCTGCCTTCATTAATATAATGTTGATGGACCGGCATGGTTTGCATTTTGTCGTGTGACAATTGCCCATCTAACAAATTTAAGAAGAACATTTTCCCAACGTTTCAACTAAGTAACAAAAACATACAAAATGCTAATTTGAAAGTTCCAGGAACGTTCTTTTTAAACATTGTATTAACGCTATTGCTTGGTTTTTCAGAACTTGCTTGGTTTTTCAGAAGAATAGCGTTTGTAATATAATATATAACATTCTTGGATATACTGTATATATACCAAATGTTCTACTAATGTTACTGCGAGAACTTTTTACTTTGACAGAACTTTTAGAGAACATTAGCCAACCTTCTGAGAATGTTTGCTGTGTTCATGCACATTGTAATTGTATTTATTGCAGGAATAAATGGCTACTACAGTCTCTATTTTTACAGTAAAACACGTTTAATGCTTCTGCAGGGAGAAGCCGGCGAGAACACGGCTGTGGCAGAGAACAGATCTGATCACAGCACGTCTGGGAGGAAATGCAAATAAAAGAGGACAAAAACAAATGATATACTTCTCCTGTAAACTCCTCATTGTTCACAGGTCTGACCGGAGCAGCTCTCCCGGCTCCTCTCGCCCGTGACTTAACATCTAATCCGATGTGTACCTTATTTTTTATCTTCCACAAAAGTTTGTCAAAGCTGGGCTTTGATTTTTTCCCCGGTCTGATTTTCCCCTGGTGGCCCGGCTCTGCTCTTGCGCAGACACATAATTTATGAGCTCCCCGGTTCCTCCTGACACATTATTAAAAGCAGAATTAGTTTCTTGCCTGGGATCTGTCCGCCGGGAATAGAGAGGGCTGCGCTGAGAGCGCCGGAGTCCAGCGCGGGGGCTCGGCCGTGAGCTGAGGGGCCGTGATGGGCGTCAAGCCACTAATGAACAGTGTGTTTGGTCGCAGCCGTCATGCTGGAGTCAGAAGAAGCTTCCGGTGTGTTGGGAGGAGATTAACCTCCTGCCTGCTGAGACCTTTATTAGATTGTTTAGAAACATGATGTTGTTGTCATGGACTAGTGCAACATCTTGGGGAACATGCACGTTTGTGTGTGTGTGTGTGTGTGTCCTTGTTTATCTACCATTTTAGGGAGCAAATGTTCCCACAAGGAAGGTAAAAGACACACACATCTACACTGTGGGAACCAGCCAGCAAGTAAAACTGATTACTAAACATACGAAATGATGCTTTTTTGAAAATGTAAAAATGCAAAAAAGGTTTGAAGTGGATAGGGGAGTGGATAGAATATACAGTGTGTACAGTAAAAAGTCATTATGTCTGTTTATGGAAAGACCCCACAAAGCACAGAAACCTAACGTGTGTGTGTGTGTGTGTGTGTGAGCCGAGTGCTTGAGTTTAATCTTATGGATCATTAAACTCTCAGCAGTGCAGAAGCTCCGCCCACATCTACACCCTCAACATGATGATGACATCACATCCTGTCAGCAGTCAACGTCCATCCTGAAATTCTGCAGTCTGTGAAAAACTGAGTTTAATAAACAATATTATACAGTATTATTTTCTGGTAAAGAACATGATGCCTAATTAATGAAGACCTCACAGAAGGAGTGTGTGTGTGTGTGTGTGTGTGTGTGTGTGTGTGTGTGTGTGTGTGTGTGTGTGGATGGGAGTTCATAGCTCAGCAGGTTTAAACTCAATGGTGCATGTGAGCCAGTTTCAACCAACCAGCCAAGAGCAGCTCTCTCTCTCTCTCTCTCTTTCTCTCTCTCTCTCTCTTTCTCTCTCTCTCTGTCCCATTTATCTTTAACTCACTAAGTGTGATTGACAGTTTATCCATCATTGTATCTCATAACTAGTACATGATCACAACACTACCTGAGAGAAACACAAACCCGACATCATTCTGTGTGTGTGTGTGTGTGAGTGTGTGTGTGTGTGTGTGTGATTGATTAATTAATAAGTCAGCTCAAGCTCTAATGAACCTGTAGAGTTAATTGCCTCGCTGCAACTGGCTTAAATGTAAATTAACTGATCAGAGTCGCAAAAAAGGAGGAGAGTGAAAATGAATTGATGCTCAAGAACAGAAAAATCAATAGCCGTCAAAGCTGTTGTCCCCATAAGAGCATCTATTACTGCCACTACAGCCTCCTCTCCTCTCCTCTATTTCCTGTTTCACAGACTGATTCTAAACACATGCTTTATATTTTAATAACGTTAATCCACTTCAAAAATAATGTACAGCTGTGGTCTGTAACTTTTGCCTCTCTATCGCCATCTCTGTTTAAAACATAAAATTACAGGTTACTTTAGTGTTGTGTTAGTTGTCTCTGTTTGAAAAACAATGTTTTATTAACATAAATGTTTATATTTTTTCCAAAGCCGGTTGACTCAACAGCTAAAGAGGTTGGAAGACTAACAGACGTGTGACCATCGGCACAAAGACCAGCCCACAGATCTGAACAATTAAACAGGATTAGACAGTCTGAGCAACACGGGTTAGTTAAGGTTATAGGGTTAGTGTTGGATTGTTTGGTTGATTTTTTATTTATTTTTTTACTCAGGGGTGGTATAATGTTAATTGTAATATCCAGTATAATGCAATAAATAATACATATAATAAATAATATGAAGTTAGCATTAATATGATATAATAGTTATATGTATGCGAGTCCTGTTATAGTTTTTATTCGTACAGCATTACAGTGTCGCCTCTCAAAGCCAATAAAAGCTGCTTTATGCAAACTGAACCAGTGGCAGGACACATTTGTCTACAAATCGCCTTTCAAGTCTGTCTGGTTGAAGAGCCGCGGCCCACCAACACCAAAAACATTTTTCTTTCCCTAGCAGGAAAAATGAACTGTCAGGATTTAATGACAGATATTTGCATTGTGATACAAATTGTGTCCTTGGCCATGAGCATACGATACAGGGCCATTAATAACCAAACCAGATGATGGCTTTTCTCGGCAGCCCTGTCGAAACATCTTCATGGATATATGCACCTATCAGCAGTGAGCACCGAGCATTAGGACAGAAACTCAGGACAGTATCTATATGACCATCAATAATGTTTTGCTCTCTTTATTGTGTATTGTTCATGTTTGCATATTGCTTCTCATGTTTACGGGCTGAACAACACATTTAACCACATATATCACTATACAGTTAGTTGTAATGGAAGTTCAACTAAAAAAATCTTTATATATGGTATTATTGCCAAGTTGTTGTTTATTTTGAATAATCCATTAAACAAAATAGTCTAAATGAAAGGTGTATCATTTCATTTGATGACATTAAGGTTTTTGTTTAATACACATTACTGTAAGTCTGGCATCAGAAAACACTAACATTAAACTAATGTTAAAGAAACATTATAAATCTTTTCAGTTCTCATCTACACACATATATTTCTACTATCACGCTGTGGATTGACACACAGTATGTTTACATGGCCGTGTTTCTCTGGTTCCTGCACTTGAGTCTGGAGAAGATCTCAGGAGGGGGTGAGAGACATTACTGTCAGCTCATCATTAAACGTGGTGTGCGTATGGACGACAGAATTTGTGTCTATGTTGGAGTCTAGCTGGGCTGTTCTGATAGCCACAATAATGACTACCAATAGAGCACTTATACTCCTTCTAATGGTGTCTGCTGGAAGAATAAATACATGTTAGCCACACGTTAGCATCTCTCAAACATCTTTGGAGATATCGCAGATCTCCTTTGGTTGTAAAGTTCATGTCTCTTTATTACAGCATGATTTATGTGAGATCTGGCCGTATGTGTGTCTAAACTCACAGTTCATTAGCTAACAGCACTGAGCTCTGAATGATCCTGCAGTATAAAGATGAGTTTTAACCATGCAAAACATGCTCCAAATATGTTTTAATTTTAACGTTTGGAAACGTTCCACTAACAATTTAGATATGTATAACATTAAAAATGTACTTTTGCAAAAAGTTTTTTGATAATTTAAAAAATAACTTTTAGAGAATGTTCTCCAACGTTCTGAGAATGTTCCCTGTTAGCTGGGGTGTTATTTAGCTGGATGTAATATGTTAGTATGTTTAATATGGTTTACATGCACACATTTGGGCAGGAAGTTCCATTCCTGAACAACATTAGTCACATGATTTCTGAACAGGTGTGACAGGTGTCAGATCTTTACAGATGGTGTCATTAGTGAAATTCACCTGCTTCACTCACAGCAGAGACTTGATCAGCCGTAGCACTAAACTAACCCCCCCCCCCTC
>JAZGTK010006314.1:0-20984 GCA_036877625.1 Ambastaia sidthimunki
AAAAAAAACATGCTAATGGTACAAATGTGTTTAGATAGTTTGTATATTATAGGGATCATTAAACGTACTTTGGCTGCATCATAGAGACACTTTGTTGGTGTTTATGTGCCTGTGTGTGTTTGTGAGGGTGTGTGCACACCTGCTGGCTCTGATGAGCAATAAGGCTGTGGTGGAGCCCAGATGTTTCTACAACACACTGCAACTCAGTCTTTGTGGGCCGTGCAAAAGTGACGTTATTGTTGCGCTTTGGCTGCACAAGGAGAAAAATCCCATTAGCTAATAAGAAGCTTTTGGGTCATGTGACCAGTTTCCAGATAGTAGTTAAACTATTATGATTGTTACTCTTGTTGAGTACAAGGAAATATAATATAAATGTTTATAAATAAATATATAATATAAATAAAATATAGTGCCAACAAACAAGTTGAGCCAAAAGAAGCAATTTGGCAAGCAGTTACAAACAAAGCAACGCATGCGTTTTTACATTAAAACAGTATTTTCCCAAGATGCTCATCATTTAAATTAGTTTAACTACATAAGCTATAAAGTCAATATAAATATATACATAACAGACGCTGCTCTTTGGATACATTTGCATAATGTTGGAAAAGGTACAATGTTAGGAAAACAGTTCTGGCACACACTGGAAAATCCAGTTTATTGATATTGTTGGATTATATTTTTCATGCCTTTTTGTTGCCAGTTGAAGGAGAAAACTGCACATCTGTTGGCCACTTTTCTGCTGGTCTCTGAGGTTGTTCATCACAGATATAGTGAGGCGTACACCTGCCGGGAAACACTCCTCTCCACACACACACACACACACACTTCATTGAGATGGACAGTGTGAACTGCGAGCTGAAGACTGAACGGGTGAGAAGACTCTGATCGATCAGGCATAGATTAACCTTGGCAGCTGTTTCAGTTCCAGAGGGGGAATGATCTCCCAGACACGCACACCTCCTCCTCTCACCTCCCCCTCCTCTCACACTCTCTCTCTTTCTCCCACTCAGTCATAACTAATCTCAGTCGTTTGTCCTGTATCAGGTAAGATGCTCTGTCTATCCTCCTCTCAGCTCTGAAGTACAAATAGTTTTCACATAGACACGCTGCTGTAGTGTAAGATGTTGCTTTTCACCTTTCATTGTTCCTATTGATAAAACACTGTTTAACACTTTAATATATTGCATTAAATGCAATCAGAGGCTGTGTGTTAAAGTGATTTTAACAATAATGAGGGGTGTTAGTCTAAACCTCATATGAAGTCCATGGAACTACATCTTTCTAGAATATATCTAGATGGCAGAAGTTACATTTTATATAGGAGTCATTTTTTATCAGTGTTGAAGTACTTTAAGTAGCTTTAAGTATTTTTTTCCACCCATATAACACCTGTTTTGTATCCTCTTCTTATGTTAGGTACTTCAGTTTAATTGATTCATTAACATAAATTCTCCGTTTGAATTACATGAAGGATTTATCTGTGACAGTATCCGTGAAATTAAAGCCGCATTCATTTAATGTTTATGCAATAATATGTATAATTAGGCTAAATGGGAACTGATAACTGATAAAAGGTGTAACTGCAATTCATTGTAAGTCACTTTACATTTGGCACTTTACAAAATGCATTTGGCATTTTATCCAAACCAACAACCAACAGTGCATTCAAGGTATACAGTTTATCAGTACGTGTTCCCTGGGATTTGAACCCACAACCTTTGCGCTGCTAACACAATGCTCCACCATTTAAGCTACAGCAACACCCGTCTTCTGTCAGCTTCTGCCAAATGCTTTAATGCAAATGTTTGTGTTAATCAAAGGTGCATATTAATGTTTGTTGAGGCAGATATGTCACATGTTTGAGTGTGTTTGTGATTTCAGTGTGAGCGTGTGCAGACATGGTCTCAGACTGTCTGGAGGTGAGTGGAGATGGCCTGGTGCCGAGCGGCAGGGCGGGAAAACTACTTGATGTCACTACAGCTCACCTTGACTGAATAACAGGGACTGTCTCATTATCATTATCATAAGATTCCTGCAGAGAGACTTTGAGCAGTTGAATTAGTTTTTTGTGTAGAGGTTCATCTATTGAACATCTGCCTCTGGGTGTAACAAATGAAAGGAATAAATATTGAACTCTGTGGATGATGGAAAATTATAGAGATGAGACGTTACTGTAGCTCAATTTGTAGGCATTGCTTTAAGCAGAACAGAGGTTGTGATTTTGATTTCCAGGGAACACAGGTACAGATAAAAATGTATACCTTACACTGTAAGTTGGTTTGGACAAAAGCATCTGCCAAATGCAGAAATAAAATAATAAATAAATAGTGTTCTGCTTTCACTTGCAAAGATACTCATTAAAGTAACAAAATCTATAGAAATATGCACAAACAGAATTGAATGCCTGGTCACATGACTGCTTGAATGCTTGGTACTTGCATTCTTGCTTTGTGACGATAACCAATTTTTGTAGTCAGCAGAGGTACATGTCTGTGCCATTAAACCAGGTTTGGTGTTACCAAAGTTGATTCCCTCAGCCATGTTGGTAACTCCCCCAGATCACTCTTGTCAGTTATACAAGTACAGATTTCTATCTGCCTCAACAGAATAATACAGAAATCTCTGTCAGAATTCTTTATTCAGTTATCTAGCCATAAACATGTTGACAGCTGAGCTAAATGCAACTAGCTTGCTCAGCAGGATTCATCTCAAGCTGTTGCTCCAACGCAACAAGAGTTTTTCAGATGAACACTGACTGCAGAAGACTGTTTCTGCTAATGCTGTAGTGGCTTTATTAGCAGTGCTAAGAATTCAGTCCATACTTTGTGTCTTGTGTTATTAAGTACTAGTTCAGAAAGTCCACCCGAATTTAATTGCAGGAGTTTGTTGCAGGTCTAAGTACAGAATACACACACACAGAGGAGACAGTGTCGCATAAGGTGAACAGGATGAGATGTTCTCTTTCCATCAGCTGGAGGAACCTAGTGGTCGCTTTAATTGATGAGACGGTTCCAGGGGCCGTTGCCGTGGTGCTGGGCTGAGACAGACTGGCTGGGTCTCTGATTCATGGTAGTGTCAGCACTCTCTCCACCAGGGACCCCAGATGTGCTTCACTCTGACAGGGGTCACAGAGGTCAACAGATCTGGGGTCAAAAAGTTCACGGTCACAGACACGCAATCTGCTTTGAGAAACTCGAGCTCAGCACATCCACAGACGTCTAGACGCTCACAGCAGACCCTAACTTCTGATCTAAACCAGGAATCATTCCAACTTGACATTAAATTAGTGTAAATATCCGATTCGCGAACTGTTCTTTTTTTATATTTTAGTCCCCAATGCATTATACTATATAAAGTGAAGTGTCATGTAGTCTCGTATAGCCAGACTTGCAGCATAATGTCTGGTCTATATATTGCAACTTATTCTGGTTAGTGACTGTCAACCTAGACAGGAAGAGCCATACATCTGACCAACATGTAAAGCAACAAACTCGTGCTGTTATTTTAAGTAAAATGTACACCAGTAATGTAAACAATATAAAAAATACACTGTGTTGTGCGACGGATGAACATTTGCACAGTTAATGGAAATGTGTGTTGACTTAGAACTTGAAATTGATTAGAAATTCTGTCCAGCCAAAAGTAATAAGTAAAGATTATTTCACAGACAGAAAACTTGTGAATATCTAGTTTGTCTGCTTATTTAGAACTCTAAATATCTTTTAAATACATCTGAATTTTATATATCTGGTGAAATTTAGTAAATCCTGTGATTAGTTTTTTGTTTAGTATAAACCTGATATTATCAAAGACAGTTTTGTTCAGTGATAGTTTGATGGTAACCTGTGCAGCCTGACATCTGGAAATTGCAGTCGGGCGATCTGATTGGAGGAAATTTTGTGAATGATTTGCGGTCGCGTGCAGTTTGCATGAGACCGTGGGTGTATCAACTGTGGGCAGTCTGTGGACATGCCATCTGAGGCTTAGACTAAGTGTTGGGCTACAGTGTTACCCCTGGTGCTGTGTTACACTTAATTCAAGATTTGTAACCTAATGCTTAAGTGTAAACTATTTCACCCTTTACCTCATTTCCCATTCATACATCTCTTTGTCTCTCGCCCCTGCTCTCTCACACCAACATATGATGTGATTTAAAAGCTGGTGGTCAGTATGGGATGCTTGTGTATGAGTGGTCTCACAGCTTACTTAACATTCCTAAAAATCTCTATCTTACAGCTTTTTTAGAAAGACCACGCTGGTTGACCAACCTTACCAACTAAGTTCTGCTGGTGAACAACATAGCTGTGCTAGTTTACCAACTTGACCAGCAGCAAACCGGCATAAACCAACCGGCATGGACATTGTATCGAGTTCAGCAGGGATCCTTCATCTCCCAGTGTTTGCGTGTCACAGGTGGATCAGACTGGGTGTGGCTGAAAGCAGATACTCCGCGTAGTCAAATAATTGGGTTCCCCTCTCACTCACAGACTCAGGATCCTGGTCGCCGCTTTGTACCAGACGTGATTTAAATTATAATGGCCAGCGTTAAAAAACGGTCTCAGATCAGCACATCAGCCAATGTCTCCGCCCACACTTTTGTGGAATCTACGGCCTTCGCCGTAACTCCCGTATGCAAATGAGTCTGTCCTGCACCGCTGGTTTGTCACTATTTTTCTTCTTTATTGAAAATCCGTTCGCTCTCCATGAGATTATTTGTCAGAGTGGGATGAATTGCAGTGAGCTCAGAGAGGCAGGAATTATACAGCAGTCACCATGAATAAAAAATGAAGAAAGAGGAACGCCATTCATAAATGAATCAGTGACGAGAGGATTAGAGCCATCCGTATGGAATGAGGGGGAAAGAGATGGAGAACAAAAAAAGAGGTCAGGAAGTGAATGTGGGAGAAAGGACCAGGTTATCCACAAAGGAAATGCCTTTTCACTCGCTCGCTGCCAAACTGCTAACTGCCGGAAAGTGTGTTTTAGATAGAGCTTTAAAGAGCTTCTGTACAGCTACTATTACTTAGACAAGAAAAGCCAAGAGTCAAAGAGGAAAAGACTATGTGTCACAGTGGAACTTGATATTCCTGTTATATCTGGAATTCTGGTCTATTCGTTTTGATGACTGACATGGAATATTCCAATTAATTATTTGCATTTTACAGAACAGAATTTACAGTTTGTTGGCATACTATACAAGGTACATCAGGACATTTGTGGCTCTTGAAAACACAACAAATTAAGATTGTGGCAAATATCTGTTTAACATATTGATTTCTGCTTCCTTGTAGTTGAAAATCACATGAAAATGATTGACTTAATAAGAATTATTAATGCAACATTGACCCAGTTTCAAATTCGATTGTTAATCACTAAAGTGAAACAAGCATTTTACCCCCTTCTGACCACATTATGAATTGTATGTGGACTACTGCACTTGAATTGAAAATGATTTAAAGGGAAACATCATTGGTGTATTTCACTACTGTGGGTTAGTTTGTGTTGTTATGCACAGCATAATTTTGTCATAGATCTAATATTATGCTCAAAAAATATGGACAAGGTATTCACTCAACTGAAAATTTAATCAGAACAGTCATACAGATGCACATCTGCTTGTCTTTTTCTACTGATATTATTCTTTTTGTCATCTCTTGTGTTGGACTTTCAGTAATATTTGGTGGTGTTAGCTGACAGCTGCAGTTTTGTGTGTCTGCTTCAGCTTGCCATATTGTGGCTCCTTCATCTTATTGTGCTGATGAGCTGTCTGCCAGAGTCACTGTGAGCAAACAAACATCTGCTCATTTCCCTTAATTAATTTATTCATTAGCTGTGTCTCTTTTAACCTTAACCTTTACACAGAGAATAGCAAGTGCCTGGAGAACAAAAGATAAGTTTGCTGAATGAAACTATTGAAATGACAGTGCTTTTACCGTTAAAGCCATTTCTAATTAATTGCAATGCAAAAAATAGCAAATAACATCACAAATTGCATGAAAATTGCAAACTATTTTTGGAGCGATTATTAACAATGCGTTATTTTCCTCTGAGGTTTAGACGGCTGAATTAAAGCTCGAATTAAATACACTGTGGTTGTTGTCTGTGTGTGTGTCTGTGTGTGTGTATACATACTTATACTTACAAATATATATAGATTGATCGATCTGTGTGTATATAGGATATAGTCCGGAAAGCCAGAGATAACCACACACACATACCATAACAGAAAGTAAGTACTGATATTAGTGCTTTAAAAGCAGAATGGAGCACTGTTGTTTTATTTGGCTGGCAGAAGATGATTGTAGTTTTCTATTCCTCAGCATCCCTCACAGAGAAGCTGAATGTAGGCCAGAGAATTCCCACAGAGGGGCTTTTGTTGTCTTGGCGGTGGGAGATTCAGGTAGTGATGTTGAGTCCTGTTGAGGTAATGGCAGCATGAAAGGCTTTCCGCTCATGAATGACTCCCTGGTGTCTCAGGGCCCGCGGTCTTTAAAATTCTCCCACACATGGGCCTCATATTATGAATGTGATGAATATCTAAGATGTCACTGCGTGTCTGTTGGAAAGACCCGTAATCATAACATGAAAAGGATGTTTCTCAGTCCCCAAGTGGGAAATGATTTCATTATTCACCATTCGGAGCTTTTAAAATCATTTTTGTAGGTGTCTCGCATCTAGTGGACTTGATTTACAGGACTCGTTCCTCTCCTTTATGAATTTTAATGAATAGATTATCTCTAATTTATTACTTAGACTATACATGGACTGATCATGATGGATTGTGTATAGTTCTGTATCAAAAGACAAATATGAAGACAAAGTATGATCACAGGTTTTTGAACCAAGATCAAAACCAACGCACACAAACAAAAGGCTCCAGCATTAGTGTAGAAATGTCTCTTTGTTGTCTACCCTCAAAAAAGGCAATTTTTGGGGTCTATAATTTGTTTATTTGCCTTAGATGACTCTCTGCAGTAACTGAATAACAAGATTTGCAAAACAAATGTCTCAGATTGAGACTGTTGATCTCCAAAAACACATTTACACCATAGAAATAGTTCATAAAATTAGATTCAGTGCCCTGAATTCCAGATCTTCAGATTCAGGTGCTGTACATACAAAATCTTTGTCTGCGGAACAGCCCAAAATTCAAGTCTGAATGCGCTAACTTGCATTCAGATCAAACATAACCTGTCAAGACGTCTTGAATTTGATCTGAACGGATGCAAGAATGAGATTTGCGAACTATGGCGCTAAACTATTTCTTTAAAGCAGTACACGGCTTGAAGCAGTTCGGTACAGTCATAAGAGATGCTGACAGGCTCGATTTGAAGCAGATCCAGTAAGTTTGAGGGCTTTTTGCTTGCTTTTCCTCTGTGTGCATTTAACCTTCAACTTTGAAAAGCACATCTCAGGAATGTCTTCTTACTTTCCACACAAAAAGTGAGAAAATGCAAAGCTTTCGTGACAGACTTTAAAGCGTTAATGACAGGAAGGTTGTGACTGTACATGGTTGGCCGGCTTTGTAAGGGGGAGATTGTTTTAGTTACCCAAGGAAACAGCATCTGTCCTGATCCGCTGGCTCAAAAAATGTGTGATTTATAAACAGGACAGATGAGGACAGACATGATAATGCAGTGTTTGTGTAAACCATCATTCCATGCTTCGGCCTGCTATAAAAGACCTTTGCTGTAGCTAACACACAACAAACCTATAGAGGAATGTACCAAGCCAGCAATCTACTATTAAATTATGGGGTGGTATGTGGTGTCTTATGTCTCTAGAAAAGTATTTAGACACTTAGGCCTCACATAGAATGTATGGATTTCACAGCTAGAACTTGCTAGAGTAGTTCATCACATTATCTATGGACATGTTCCACTAAGTTTGACATCTAGAATATGTCCAAATCTTTTCCACTTGTATTTATCTTTTTAAACTGACCAAATTGTACATAAGATGCATTTCAAATAATACTATGACATTACACTTGTACGCGTCACTAAAACCATATATTTATACTATATACCATATCATTAATACCACTTTTTTGTGTATACTGTATGGAACAATTTGCTAGAAAAGAAAAGAGCATGAAAAATGGGTCCTACTTCATATTTAGTGTCTTTAACCGTGCATTGCATGTATTTACTCTCTTGACCTGAACACTTACCTTAACCCCACCCCTAAACCTACCAGAACCTACAGAACACGTATGTGTACAATAAGTACAATGCATCACGTTTTTCTAATGCAAGTACACAGTATTTAAAGAAACTAACATGAGGTAGGACCACAAATATGTGGACGTGTTGGATAGAGCAAACAGGAAACGGGAGAGCTCTCATAATGGAGGCAGATCTACAAGAAGAGGAACAAGATTGTTGGTACAGTCTGGAAGAGGGAGGGACACTCAGACTTTCTGCCTCCGAGCTCATTCCCGCCGGCTCCAGGACATGTAAACACCGTCTATGTATATGTGAGAACGGCAGAGTTTTTTTTCTATGTCGATATCTATAAATGCCTCTGTTTTATTCTCTGTCATAAATAGGAGCGGCTGTATACGAGTGTGTGTTGCGTGTGTACGTGAAATATCACTTTCCAGAAGTGTGTGCTGGTTTACAGCCTGACGCACTGCTGTGGTTTAAATTTCATATCTATTGATCTGTCTTGAGAAATCCAGACCTTTATGAGCTGTACGATTCCAGCCTCTGCAGTGAAGCTGGGAGACTACAGACACTGAAAATACGCACAGAATGTTTAGATTTTGAGACAGCGTCCGTATACGTTTATTTAGGTCTGCATATATATTGTGTGTTTATTTCTTGTTGTCGCAGATAAACGCAGCAAAGCTGAATTTCACAAATGCGTTTCCTGCTGCGTTCTGCGTACATCGTTTCTCCAGCTCGATAAATGATGTAAGCAGGCAGAATGTGTCAAGCTCTGTTTTATTTAAACTTAGGTCTAGGCTCGGTGATTGTGCCTCAGGAAAGTGTTGGTTTTAAGAAGCTGTCCTACCATTTTAAGACATTCCTAAGGGTTGAAACTGAAGCCCATTGCTGTGGTTTTATTATCCCCACTCATCTTTGTCTTTTCAGCTGTTTTTGTATGTGAGAGTGGCTTTCTTGCCTCAAAGCTCTCGCTCTTGTATGCAAGGACATGACTGTATCTGTATCGGAGTGAGAAAATGGAGTATGAAAAGCTAACAAGTGAATCAAAGGGCCAGTTGTGAATTTAATTGGATTTTGAAAGTGGGAGTCTGAGTGGTTCACATACGTGACAGACCAACAATTTCCACTTTTCTCAGGTTCATCTAATAACAGGAGGTAGTTAGATTTGTGTATGTTAATTAACAGGAAGTAATAAATTGCATTGTAAGGACATGATCTTGAAAATTACTAAACATTCTTACAGGAAAGATTTAAAGATGTTTTTTAAATCATGTTTTTTTAATCACCTGTGTTGACACAATCTGTAGCATGCTGTTTATTACCAATAATATCCTCTCGTCCTTCTTTTTGAAAAAAAAACTGAGCAAGCCATTGCCCTGGATTAAACCTTCACAAACACCCAGTTTCTGTGCATCATTATAAAATGTTCACTACACTTGGTTACAAAGGTGCTGTTGATGGGGATTTGTTGTGTTGAACCCAAAACATTACTTCTCTGTTCAGGTATGCATTTTGTCTGTACAGGTGAAGGCAAAGCAATCTTTATTCAGCGTGTAAAAAAGATGTTTAGACAGGCTAAATACGAGCTTGAGCTTGAGGGTCTAACTTTGTTTCTTTATCTCTTTCCTTTTCTTTTAGAAGATCAACAGCCTCTACACAGAGATGAGGCCATCTTCATCGCCTTGGCGTCTGTCTCCATAGTAGCAGTCCTGATTGTGGCACTGTTTTTTGGCTACCGCATGATGATAGGTGAGATGTTGTACTCATGAGCTGTGATTGGCTGTTTGGGAATTGAGGCCACATCATATTGTAACCATATTGTGATGTGTGTGTTTGTTACAGGCGAGTGTAAACAGGGTTTGCACAATATGGATATGATAGAGGCAGCGCCATCAGAACCTTCTTTGGATTTAGACAGTTTAAAGCTCCTGGAGGTGAGTGTGGTTCTTTGTTCATGTACCAGATATATGCAGAATTTGTCATGTTTTGATTATGCATTGCATTGTAATGAACCTGAACCATCTGTGTTTGTTTTTCATTTACCACCTGCTACAATTCACACCTGAATAATTTTCCTTGCAGCTGATTGGTCGAGGACGCTACGGATCTGTCTATAAAGGCTCGCTCGACGAACGACCAGTGGCGGTGAAAGTGTTTACGTACGCCAACCGTCAAAACTTTGTTAACGAACGCTCCATCTACCGAATCCCTCTGCTGGAGCATGAAAACATTGCTCGCTTCATCGTTGGCGATGAACGTCTCACGGCAGATGGACGGATGGAGTATCTGCTGGTCATGGAGTACTACCCTCACGTAAGCACAGGCCCTCCTTTCTCAGATCCTTACATTTCTATTTGACACCGAACTGGTACCTGCTTTCTTTATTTGGTGATTTTTACCCCATTTTACCTTCATCTGCCCTTCATCTCTTTGTTTCACTGATCTCTCCTGTCAAAGCCGTGAGTGGAATCGAATGTCCTGCTGTTATCCGGGCAGATATTTTTATCCATGATTCCGATGGATTTCTAACAGGCAGCATGAGCAGAGAGACTTGGATATCAGCTTTGTGTTTTAGCCGGTGCCTGTTCAACTTTCTCTCTCTCTCCCTGACTTATTTTCTATTTTGACTTGTCTGGATCCATCTAGCATTGCAGTGGAGAAAGGTGTTGACTGCTTCACAGTCAGAAGTGAATTCAACTGCTTTGGCATGCAGTATTTTAGCACCTGCAATCCAGTTTATCCGGGTGCTAAATGCACTGTTAAATACTGTGAAACTGTAGTCTAAATTAAGTCATTCTACGTAAATTAGGCTTACCATAGATTGTAAATTTTTTACCAATAATTGCCTAGTTCTATTCTTTTATTCCACCCAGCAGGTGCTAAACTGAATTTTGTTTAGAAGAAATGACACAAAATTTAGTAAAATCTGGTACTGAAACAAAGACATGCAAATAAACAATGCTATCAGTTTGCACAGTTCTTTAATACTTGATTCCCCGTAACTTTTAAAAGCCTCAGGCAAAACATACCCAATAACAGTAAACCAACATGTGCAGCATGTTTCCCGTAAATTCCTGTTTGACGTGTCATAACTCGCACATTTGTGTGTGTGTGTGTGTGTGTGTGTGTTTGCCTGTTTTACCTGCCTGGGCCTTTTGAACGGCAGTGAGGAATGAGAAATGAGGCACACCTTTATTGTGTCTGGCAGTAGACAGACATTACTCTGACACAATACTGTTTGCTCTTGTCCTGTTCCACTTCTTATGTATGAATTAATGAACTAATAGCCTGAAGGCAAGAAACTGGAAATATCATTTTAAGTATTTTCACTTAGAACCCTGTAGCTTTAAAAACCTGGTGAACTGTCTGCGTTATGTTAGGCGATATTCAGCTGGCGTGTTCCTGATGCAACATTGTGCTATCCTGTATGTCCGCATAAGCACAAAGTTGCATGGGTTGCCTCCGCAAGGATCTGTTTCCCTCAGCCGTTCAGTCAGTTTTTTTTAACATGCACAATTATGTGTTTGGGAAGGTTGGTTGAGCAGATGCCCTTGTATTCCAGGTACTTTTTGAGGACAAGAAGAGCTACTAAAGACAACATGTTTTCACAGACACTGTAAAACATTTACAGCTCATCACATTATGTTTTTGAAGTTAGTATTAATTCAAGAAATTTTCCCTCAACTTGTGCATAATGACACTGAAACATTGAAACAATCCACTTGTGTTTCATGATTAAAAAAATAACTGTTAAAGCTCATATAGGTGTGGTATACAAGGGGCTTTATTTAAAGAGTTAGTTCACCACAAGCACCAGGCGGCTTTGAAACGGATCCTGTGTTCTGGGTTCTAAGACTTACTGGTTTAATGTATTTTTTCTATCCCACATTGTTAAAGAGACGGAATGCCATGACCAGTGTCCAAGGATAACCATTTCTGTTCCTGTCGCCATGGTAACACAGAAACTCAGGCAGGGCTTTAGGGAAAGCAATTGGCTTTTATTGCACTGATGTACACTCACAGGTAGATAATCATTCCTTTTCCCAGAGCATCCTGCAATCTGTTCTTATTCCCTTCCAATCTTCCGTCCTACATGATGGTGGAAAATCTCTTGAACTGTATCCCATTATCGGTGCTCTTCAGTTCAATATAGTGCTAAAGCATTCAAGTTCAGCTCACCTTTATTAAAGGGATAGTTCCCCTGAAAATGAAAATTCTTTCCTCTACTCATCCTCATGTTGTTCCATACTCATGGCTTTCTTTCCTGAATGGAATACAAAAGAAGAAATTTCACAGAATGTACTTGTCGTTCAGTGGAATTACTGTGAATGGGGACTAGAGTTTTGAAGTTTCACAAAGAATGCAAAGCGTATTAAAAGTATCAGATAAGTTGTCCATATAACTTGTGTCCTGTATTTCAACTCTTTACAATAGTTTTGTGGGAGGAACAGTAATTAACTGCACACTGGAGTGGAAGATTATCGGAAATAACAATGAAGGCATTAGAATTAAGCATGAAGCACAGCAGTCCTTAGTGCCAATT
This sequence comes from Ambastaia sidthimunki, assembly GCA_036877625.1. Lineage (NCBI taxonomy): Eukaryota > Metazoa > Chordata > Actinopteri > Cypriniformes > Botiidae > Ambastaia > Ambastaia sidthimunki. Next base: position 12,718 of record JAZGTK010006314.1, read on the forward strand.
AACCACCAGTTTGCTCCACCTTAAAATGGCTCATAGTTATGACAGCTATTGATATTTCTACAATGACCATTACATACTTTAGAGTGTTAATTCAGTAGTAAAGAACAATCAGCTATTTACATCTTTATGTCTATGCTGATAGTTTTAATTGCATTGCTTAAATACCCCAGAGGGAGTAATTAGTAGCAGACGCTTTACATTTCAACTCCAGAGTCTCAAATTTATTATTCAAGAGGTTCATAAGACTCGTACTCGCTCTACAGAGATTTGAAATGCTGATGTAAAAGCAATGTTGAGCACTGACCTGGACAGATTGTCTTTGTACAGCAGTGTTAAAATGCAGTACATCATTTCCGCAACCAGCAAGATGTTACTAGTACCACAACCTTACCGGGCCCTTTTGGTTGCGTTACAGCAGTTACAAGTTGTACATTTAGTGTGTGTGTGCACTGGTTTAACTGCATTGTGTCTGTTTGTAGGGTTCTTTGTGTCGATATCTGAGTCTTCATACATTGGACTGGGTGAGCTGCTGTCGGCTGGCACATTCGCTTACACGAGGACTGGCCTACCTGCACACTGAGCTCCTGAGAGGAGGTGAGGGTCACCTCCACCTACACACACATTTGCTCATCTCATTCACAGTCAAATCATCTCTTCTCATTTTCCACCATCTTGCTGTACAGTACAGTTGTTGGACCCCTTTTTATTAAAAACACTTTAATAGAATTAGAGTTTAAAGGGGAACTTTTTCCAATGTTAAAATATATTCTCCAAAAAAAACCTGAACGCTAAACACTATTTGCAACCTTTTTACTTTAGTAATGTAACATTTTAGAGTGAAACAGGATTTTCAATTTTGAAAAGGTAGGGTGGGATCCATTGGCAACTGAATGTACCATAAATGTGGTTGGAAATGAGAGGCTGAAAAGTAAAAAGTACTTTTGATGTCACTCAAAATGAAAAGTTCCATTGTAGGTGGAGTGTTATCAGATTGTGAGTTTGGGCGGGACTTCCTGTTTGTCAGTCAATGAAACATGAGATATTATTATGTATGAGTTCTGTTTGCAGCTGGTAGTGGGTGCAGAAGTTACATCATGCTTGAGTCCTGTCTCAAAACTTGTAGTAAAGATTGATGTCTTGTTTGCCACAGGTGTGACGGGCATTTAACTTAATAAATGTCTGGTGGGAGAAATAATGTATACCTTTTTTTACTTATGTACAAACTTCAAGTACAGACATACGAACATTAGTTATCTGTCCACTACCAGACCGTCAAATAAAAAACTCCACTTTTAGGTGGTGTCAGACATCTTTGCTGTGAGTTTGACTGGCATGTAATTTAGTAAAAATCCAGTGGGAGACATAAATCATAACATGCCCTCTTTGCAGCTTTGCACCAGCTGTACAGACATTGAAACACGAGTCCACTACAAAATCTTTTGATGTTCAGAGACTCAACGCTATTCAAAAAGCAGTTTGATGTCTAATTTAAAATCTCATCTTTAAATATAAAACAAGAAGTTGCGTTTACGTTATTGTGTGGCTTACCAGTAATGCCTTGCCTGAAGGGCGTTTGATTGGCATATAATTTTGTAGAAGTCTGGGACATAAATCATAACATGCCATGGAGACGCAGATCTGTTCATAAGATATATGGCTATGATTTTAATAGTCATGTGGAAGAAAAATTGAACTGTGTGTTTTATGTACTGTAGGTCGAATGCAGTCACAGGCAAGGTGAACGTGTTTTTCCTTCATTTACTGTATGTGCTGGTATTGAGAATCTTGATTTATTAAGGCGTCTTGGTGGAGGAATACATTTTAACACTATAGATATGGTCTTCTCTACATGGGTAGAAAACGCTTCGTACTTTCAGCTGCCTTGTGGCCCTGTCCGTAGCCCAGCTGGAATGTGCCTCTAACCACATAGGTTAAAAAAAGCTGTGTGAATACACCCAAAGAACGTCTCTGGGCCGGTGCTGAGCGGTCGGTGGACCCGTGCGCTGTATCCGACAGCAGCTGTCTCTCCAGACGACTCTAATCTGCACATCTGGGTCAGACAGAACGTGTTCCGTATCGCGAAGCAGACGATATTTATTTTACATGATGCGTCTTTGTGTTTAACAAAATGTCTTGATGTTGTCTAGTACACACACGTAGAAGCTTGACTGATGGCGCTTAATTGCTTCTCGGATCAAATATTAGACGGATAGTTTGAAATATGGCAGTTACCTTTAAGGCGTAACAGAGCCTCAGTGTTTTTAATGTAGCATGAAAACAACGTGGTTTAGGCTCGAGGGTTTTTTAAATGATGGATGGTACTTAAAGGGCCAGCGCGCTAAGCAAAAGAGGCAACACGCGGCTAATTTGTGCGCTCTCCTCGTGTTTGTCCGGCTGCTGGAGCGTCGCCAGAGATCCGCAGACAATCTGCGACTCATCAGACCTCTGTTCATTTCCATTTTAACTGTCTCTGCCCTGCCCTCATTAAAAACTGATCTCAAAACAGCCGACAAACGGCTTTCTGTGTCTGCCTTTATTAAACGCTGATCTCGGCACAGTCACAGTTCAGGCTGCTCTGCTGCTGTCCTCATTACTGGCTGAACTTTAGAGCCAGACGGCCAGCACACAGAGGGGAAGGGGCAGGACTGGGAGAGAAGGCAGTTGTTCTGAAGCAATTACTCGCATTGTGTGCTTCTGTGAGCGCCCTCTGGTGGCTGTGTTGTGAAAGTGACTTGTCAATGCGGGTGGTATTGTGACTTGCTGGTGGTATTGTGAATATGCTGTTTATATTATCAGGTAAAATCTCTGTTTACACCTGGTATTACATCAGCCATACACTCCATGTGAATGTGGCAGGCAGATTTTAGAGATAATGTTGGAGAAAATGAAAAATTAACCTCGTTTATTGACTAATTTGCTATATGCATAAAACATTCTCAAAAACTTTTGCAATATATGCCAGCAAATGTGATCACACAGTCAAAAATCAAACAGATTCTTTCATTCTAGTGCATAAAAGCAGTCAGAAATAGTTGACATCTCTCAGGTTCAAATGATTGTTTTGCTTTCTCACTATTGGAGGAGTGAAACCCCAAATGATTTCATCAAACACAATTGTGTAAAATCATAATGAAAACTGTAACAATAACTTTCTTTCCCAGATCTATATAAACCTGCTGTGTCACACCGGGACCTAAACAGTCGCAATGTTCTAGTAAAGAACGATGGAATGTGTGTGATTAGTGATTTTGGCCTGTCCATGAAGCTGACAGGAAATCGTCTCGTTCGTCCTGGTGAAGAGGAGAATGCGGCCATCAGTGAGGTCAGCCAAAAAGCTTAAGATGGGCATGTTCATGGTTCTTCACAAATGGGTCCGAAATTGCTGATCAAAGCCACTTCTCCTTTCAAACCTGTGCTGTAATGATGTTTAGGTGGGCACTATCCGTTACATGGCCCCTGAAGTGTTGGAGGGAGCGGTAAACCTCAGGGATTGTGAGTCAGCTTTGAAACAGGTGGACATGTACGCCATCGGCCTCATCTACTGGGAGACCTTCATGCGATGCACTGACCTCTTTCCAGGTGAGGAACATGGGGCCAGGGCTCTACATAAAAAAACAGTCATATATAATTTTTATATTTCTGGCTACATGCTGTGCCAGCTAGTCAACGCACTTCTACCAGTAGGTAGCAACAAAGACTGTATTTTATTCTGTTCATTACATTAATGGAATACAAGGGTGCCACGTCTCCAACATGAATTCATTATTTGAGTAATTCAGCAGAGTGCAGAGGGTGTGAAGGCCTCTGGAGACTGACTTTCATTTTGTTTTTTAAAGGAGAAACAGTGCCAGAATACCAGATGGCTTTCCAGGCAGAGGCAGGGAATCACCCCTCCTTTGAGGACATGCAGGTGCTGGTGTCCAGAGAGAAACAGAGACCCAAGTTCCCAGAGGCCTGGAAGGAGAACAGCCTGGTGAGCCCCTGAGATGATCACAATATGTATTTTTCACAGGAAGTGGTCAGATTATTGCTGCAACATCTTTCCCAGCCCTGTATTTGCTTTAGTTCCCAATAGTCCTGTTGAAAGCTGCCCAGACCTCATAAAAGTGAAACAGAGTGTTTTAATATTCTTTATACTCCCTGCTAAAAAACAGGAATTTGTAAAAATAAACATAAATCTGTTTTTTATTTAACAGGGCTGTGTTTATGTTAGTAGAATTTGAAATGGTCATTTTCATGAGTGTGGTTAACTGAGTTCACTTGTTTCACTCTTTTCTCACAGCCATTTATTCTGTCAATATGCAAGAAACAAATTCTGTAGACTTAAATTGTTCTCTTTTTTAATCACATTCATCCTTTTCTCTCCCACTTTCTCCATTTAAATAATTTTTTAGTTAAGCATTTTTTTGGCATGGCAAAAACTGTACATTTGTTTTGCATCAGCAGCTGTACATTAACCGTCTCTCTGTGTCTCTTTCAGGCTGTGCGGTCTCTGAAGGAGACTATGGAGGACTGCTGGGATCAGGATGCAGAGGCTCGTCTGACAGCGCAGTGTGCGGAGGAGCGTATGGCCGAGCTGCTGTTGATCTGGGAGAGGAACAAACCCGTCAGCCCCACCATCAATCCCATGAGCACAGCGCTGCAGAACGAGAGGTCTGAGCTCACCTCACAGTCCTCACACCAGCTCCTGCAGGCCCCAGCTGTGGGCCTCCATTACATCCATAATCATTCATTACTGGGCTTTTTGTCCCAAAAAAATAGCTTTTTTTTTACCTTGCGGTTTGCAAGATTTTTAATCACTGCTGAAAACAACCTGCTTGAACCAGTATTTGGTCTGCTAGTCTTTGTTAGTTTAAGCTGGTCTTTCTGGTTCCAGCAAACCAAAAAGACTAGGAAACTTCCTTGGGCTGGGGAGGTTTTCAGCAGAGATAGCTGCAGTCATACTTGAATTTTGTTCATTATGTAACTAAATGGACCGTCTGCTAATAGTTTTGATCACCATTGTTGTTATGTTCTTACAGGAACCTCACCCATAGTCGCAGAGCTCCCAAAATGGGCTCTTATCCAGATTACTCTTCATCCTCATACATCGAGGATCATGAAGGCATGGTGAAGAACCTTCAAGGGGATGTCTCTACATCTGGCACCTCTGCCATGGGTGGCATGGGTGTGAGTGGGATAAGCAGTGGAGTGTCAGTCACAGGAGAGAAGAACAGAAACTCCATAAACTATGAGAGACAACAGGCACAGGCTCAGGCCCGGCTGCCCAGCCCAGAAACCAGTGGTGCGAGTCTGTCTGCTACAACCACCACGACAGGCCTCACGCCCAGTACGGTCATGACCACCATCTCTGAATCAGGCCACTCTGATGATGCAGGAGCTGGGGGAAGCATGCCAGTGTGCCTTCAGCTCACAGAAGAAGACCTGGAGACCACCAAACTGGACCCCAAAGAGGTGGACAAGAACCTGAAAGAAAGCTCTGATGAGAACCTAATGGAGCATTCGCAGAAGCAGTTCAGTGCTCCTGATCCACTCAGTTCAGGCAGTTCCAGCCTTTTGTACCCATTGATCAAACTTGCTGCTGAAGTGACTGGAGGGTCTGGGTCCGGCAGTCAAGCTGATTTTGGGATGGGTGTCAATGGAATGGGCGATGCTCCCACAGCCATGTTTCCCCTCCCTAAACAGCAGAACCTCCCGAAGCGGCCTACTAGCCTGCCTCTTAATACCAAAAACCCTGGCAGGGAGTCTTCGTCAACACGCTTGAAGTTTGGCAAGCACAAGTCAAACCTGAAGCAGGTGGAGACGGGCGTTGCAAAGATGAACACGATCGTGGCTGCGGAACCACATCTGGTCACCGTCACCAATAACGGCCCAGGTGTCCGTAGCGGCATGGGGGTGGTCATTGTTAATGGATATGGAGGGGGCAATGGTGCTGGCTCCTCTGAGGCTTTTGGGAACACAAATCCAGTTGGGCCGCAGGGTGATGGCGGGGCCCCTCTCCTTCAGAGCCAGCTGAGCGGAGAAGACAGTCGTCTCAACATTAACATCAACTCCAGCCCTGATGAACACGAGCCTCTGCTGAGAAGAGAGCAGCCGGCGGCACGAGATCATTCTGGCCGCACCAACTCTAACAACAACAACAGCAACATCCATACAGCTGCCTCCGCCACGGTGGGCTGTGTTTGCGTGTTACCTCCTGCAGAGGGGCAGATGGAGACATTAGCCTGCCCCCCAGGTGCACCTGACGGAAAGGTTGGAGTTCCACTGAGACAGCCTAAACCCAGGAGACCAGAACGTCCAAACTCGCTGGATCTGTCAGCCACATCCCAGGATTCTTCTCTTTTGGGTAAGATCTTTTTTTCATGTCTTTGGCTCAGGAGTCACTAGTTTTGTTCCAAAACCCAGTGAGCTACCTAGACAGCATTTTAAGGATTTTAATCACACAGTTGAGGCTCTCAACAGGACTTATATTCCAAAAGGTTAGGAAGTATTTTGCTGTTTTGCTAATTTTCTTAACTTAGCGGCATGCTAATGTAAAATTCTATTGCATTTCGTGTGAGGAGTGTCACATGTGCTGTGAGTTAGGGTGCTCACTTTTGAGGCTCTATTTCAGTTAGAATGCTGTCTTAGAATGCTAAATGCCTCAATAGGTTTTGGAACAGAGCTACTCATATTTATTGTTAGCATATAGCTCAGTCTTTCTTGCATATCTATTTTCCCCCATTTCACAGTCCCCCTTTTCTTTCTATTTCGTATATCTGTCATTTCATGCTCTTTCTGTTTTCATTAAAACAGTCCCTCACCCACATATGTACATACTTGTACTGGTTGACCTGTATGTTTATCAGTGTGGAGAGAGGCAAAGCCCACCTCTGAACACCCATGAGCAGGGTGGAGGAGTCAGTGTGCGTGTCAGCACGGTCACAAACAATAACCACCCAAAAAAGGACGCCAGGCTGTTTTCCCTTCTGAGGTCACACCGTATCCTGCTTTGCCCAGATAATTAAGAATGCAGCTCCTCTTAAGCTAAACGATTCATAGAAAGAGAGATGAGTGGTTAGCCATGCTCTCTCTCCCACTCCTCTGCTCTTTGTGGTGGAGTGTTTAGATGTGGAGAAGGAAGGAAATTCCACTGGATTGATAAGAATCCAGAAAACATTCTGCCTCAGTTGGCAGCGGTGATAAAGTGATGTTTGTAGGCAGATGTGAGCGTGATGGCGGGGCGATCGAATCCCTGGAGCAGACACTAAACAGGAAGAAGTAAAAACAAGCTGCCCACTTGTTTACAGTGTGCATGCGGACTTGTGCAGATATGTGTACAGTTCAGATTTAATGATTTAGGTTCGAGAGCTTTCTGCTTTAAAGAGTGTGTGATAGGTCAACCACAAGTTTGAGTCTGCTGAAATACTACTCTCTGTTGCTTCATTAGGGTGGGATGTTTTGAGCAGTTTCCCCGATTGACACATTGCAACACTCAACTGTTTTTATTGTTGTATGAGATTGTAATGAAGGATTTTTGTTAAAAATTTGACTTTGAATGTTCTAAGATTCTTTCCCTCTTCTTTCAGATGAGACCTCGGCACAAGAGGGGAAAGCTGGATCGGCAGAGAAAATTAAGAAGCGTGTCAAGACACCTTATTCTTTAAAAAGATGGCGTCCTTCCACCTGGGTCATCTCCACGGAAACGCTGGATGGAGAAGTAAACAACAACGGGCACATCCAGCAGCCAGCAACAACAGCAGCTGGAGGAAATAACGCAAGTTCCAGCCAATCAAAATCCAGCATTGCTGTGTTCCTGGTCAGTGGAGGAACTGCGACCGCCACTCTAACCTCTGACCCGCCAGATATGACCTGCCTGTGAACTTCTATCTTCTAAGTTTCCTCTGAGTATGAGCCCGGACTCTTAAAACTGAAGGGTTCTGTGCTAACTTGCTCCAAGAACTGACCCAGCCAGTGATGGAAATAAATATGAAAAATGTTTTTGGAAAGCAGAGTCTTGAAGGGACGTAACTTTGGCAAGCACTTAACATTGTGATATTGTCAAATTTCTCCAAGTTGTTTTGAAGAAATCGCTTTAAACTGAACCCAGCTATGCAGCAACATTGGCATAAAATGCTTCCATTGATTTTGTTGTTCCTTTTCGGTCAATTATGATTGTTTATATGGTTGTTTTATAAATTCTTTTATTTGTTGCACTTTTGTATGTCATCTTAATCACAGTTCCTCTGACCACGTTTAAAGACTGGTCTTAAAACTGAAAAAAAAAA